>JAJJMA010324284.1:0-14715 GCA_023529015.1 Papaver nudicaule
AAACCCTTTTGCTTGTAAAGACTCATAAGTAAACTATACGACTCAGCGCAAGGCTCTTTCTTAAACTTTGAGCGAACAAGTCTGTCTCCACATGAATACGATGCATCTGGACATTTCCCACGATCAAATAATGACCGAGTACGGTTAATATGAAGATAAAAACAATCCTCACCTTGCAGCTTGTGGTTGATAATGATAGAGGGCATGTTATCCAAGTGTTTATAGCTTTTTAGTACCTCCTTGTTAGCCACGATTTCTATTTGAGTACCCATTGAGGACACTTCTGTTAACCCATCAGGAATGTCGTTAGATGTAGGCTTTTGCTTCCGATAAATATCAAGAAGCTTTCCTCTTGGGTAGTGAAATGATACACCAGCCATGCCTGATATCCCATGTGTACCTGCAGGGGGAGCACCAATTGGAGCAGCAGACGAAGGCCTGCCGTTGATGTTAGACCTCCCTCGGCCAGGAGCAAATCCTACATTTGAACCCTCCACCTTTCCTCTCTCAAGCCCAAATCCAGGTGCAGAACGATAAACTGACGACCCAGCAGAATGAATTTCCAGTCGATGGCGTGGCCTCCATTTATCACGGGAATCTATTTCACGATCCGGAGTTGCACGATTGCTACCAAGTGACTGTTTTTCATTCTGGATGTCTTCTCTCTCCACATCCAACTTTTTCTCAGCACGAGAATCCTTCTCTTTATCTTCAGGTCCCCATCTTGATGACCATTTCCCATCTCGCCGTGTTTCCTGCCCAGAATTACGATTACCAGCATCAAGCCACCTATCAGGGGAAGGCAAAACTCGAGTGTCAGCAGCTTCTCTACTGGAGCCATTGTCGGGACGTCGATCTTCTTTTCTACAATCTCTTCTACCTAGTAATCCAGTTTCTCTCTCTTCTTCACGCCACCGGTGACTATTATCAGCGTCAGATGCATTTCTTCTCCAATCCTTTTTGTCCTGAGACCCGTCCAGACGCCAACCTTCTTTCAGAACCAAATCTATTGAGTTGCCATGAGCCATGGGGTTTGTGTACCTTATTTCCTGTAATATATAAAACAAAGACAAAAATTGTTGCAGCAATTAACTAGACATTCAACTCTGCAAAAGCAGGCTTCGAAACAAACAAACTTCAAAACAGCCAGTTCAGCATCCTCCTGACAAAACAAACTGATGAAGGAGTTTTTGTGTAATTGTTCACCAGCGTTGCAGAGTTGGAGAGAGAAGTATAAAGGAAAAGTTACTACGACCATTTCAATAATTCTGGATTATAGTAATATCACTATATACAATGAAATTCTATTATTCAGTCTTCCTCACCTCAATCCTTAGTAATAGTCAATCAGCTATCATGCGTCACATAACATACAACACAAATCAAATCTTATTTCCTATCTGCTGGTAAAAACATTTAATGTGCGTTATGTTTGACTTTTGCTTTTGATGAGAAAAGTGAAAATCCCTATCTTATTGCTCCCACAAATAAGAGAAAAATATCAAATTCAATTTTCAGCAAAAGAAATTATTACCCCTGGCACGCCAGCTATTCCCGTCTTAGATTCACTTGTTTTAGCATGAAGCCATTGAGGAGATAGTGGTATGGTGTTATCCAGTGTCACCTGATCTGCAAAAATGCAAAATAATAACCACGTTAAATTTTAATCTTCTGACGTGACTGCATGCGGGAAACAACAAAAGAGAATACAGCAGCATGACCTAACAAAGCAGTACCCAGTCGAAAAGAAAAATCATTAGCCCTACCTCTGGTATCTTCACGATGTCACTCACCCACACCTACACGGATACATTCTAACACGTAAACTGGGAATACTTCCCCTCAGTATGATCTAGATTTCATTGATTCACATCCTAATATCACAAAGTGACATTTAAGAGAATATATCCGACCTAGTTATGTTGAATTAATTTATTCTTAAGTGTCATTCTATATGATGAGAGAATTACATTAATTTAAGTGTCATACTATATTATGAGAGAATTATGTTAAATTAATGTAATTTTTAAGTGCCACACTATATTATGAACGAAAGCAAAATTTTCTGGTAAAAAAGGTTTTTCAAGCTCAAATATTTGCAATAAACAAGAAAATATAGAAGGGAGAGAGCGGGCAGGTTACCTTTTGTCTCATCAAGAAATGACATTACCCCCTTTTCGTCATAATGCCCACCAAACGTTTCTGGCATGGCATAAAACATACATTAGAAAAGTGTCATAACATTCAACTGAAGAATCTAGTTCCTTTTTCTTCTTTTCCCAATTAATAGACAGAGTCCACCCAAGTAGTACTAGCAACAAGGTAAGGATATGGTAAAGTAATCTCGATATAAATCATTTATGTTTATTTTAACTCCATCTTAAACAGTACTTCCAGATCTTTCATCATAACACACAACCAAGCCATTTCAGCGTGAAACATGGTAAATCTATGATATCTACAAGACAACACATGTTATATTCCAATAACCTAAACGTCTTGGGACTACATTTCTCACTATATGATAGATGTCAAACAAGTGGAGCTGGTAGCTTCTTATACACAAAAGACTCGGCTCATCAAACAACAAAAAACAAAATACTATTCTCCTCATACCAAAACAAATTCAAAGCATAGTGAATTCTATAACTCCATTGCTACAAAGAACAAGAATGTGAATACAAGTGCCAATCAGCTCAAATTTGTTCACTAAGCATCGAACAGCATAGATTTTCTTCGCCATCTAAACAGGTAAAACAAAAGAGTAAACTAATCTTATTTGAATCGATGTATTCACAGCATTCCCTACTGGCCAAAATTTGTAAGCACCATGCACAGAATAATCTTATTTAGGTCAAATCTCAAAAGCAAAACCCTAAATTGACAAGAGCATCTCAACTTAAAGACCTAATTCAATCACTTTCACTAAACCAATACAATACAAACAAATCAGATATTCAAATTCTAGCTAATATTTTCTTTACAAATTAATCACTGAAAAGAATCAACGAAGTTGTGAATAGTTCAGATCGAGTTCTAAATAACTAAATCAAAACAATGAAGTAATTATTGAATTTAAATACATTTGAAATCTGCAAGTACCTTTAGAAGAAGAAGAAGGCCAAGGTAAATCAGAAGATTTCAACGAAAGGAGATCTTCTGGCAAATCAAACTTTTCATTGTTATTTGACATCGTAAAATCTTCTTTTTAAGATCGAAACAAACAAGATCTTCAAATTTTAGGGTTTTCAATACAAGACCAGAAAATGAAAGAAGCCTATAGAGAAACACAACACAAGATTCTTTGAGAAACGAGATTTGTGTGGAAGAATGATGATGAAGAATCGAGAATGAACAGATCAAAATTTTTAGGGTTTACAGAGGGAATCAGAGCGTCGTTAATGATGAGAGAGGAGTGTAATAAGAAGAAGAAGAATTTGTTGCAGCAGAGAAGAAGGAATGGTGAGAAGGGGTATGAGTTTGTGACATCATTTAAATATACCAGCATCTTAGGGACCTTAAACTAAAACTCGAAATACCTTAGCTACTCAATTAGAAAATAAATTAATTATAGTATTTAATTATAAGTATTATCAAAATTTATAATTATTTTCATTTTAATTTCTGGTTGAATTTTGGAAAATCGACTAGAAACATATACTGATTTTCTAACCAATGGTCATCTGTATGGTTTGAAGCAGACTCGAAAACACCCATACACGTTTTGCGTAATAGCATTCAACTAGCACCTGCTCCAACAAATTCCTCGACTTAAACTCTCACATTTTACAGTGAAGGCAATAGAGCTACTGATGAACCAGCTAATGAGCGGTCCGTAGACATTTACAGAATCCTCTAATGTTATCTACTTGTATCTGGGATTTGGTTACTCCTCCATTCCTTCCTTGATGACAGGAATGGGAAATCAATCATACGCTCTGTAAGGTCTACTACAAACTACTAAATAAATTTCGGACTTGCCCTTCCAAAAAAAAATATACTGATTTTCTAAACAAAATACAATATGACAGTTAAAAGGAAATCTGAACGTTTTAGATCGATGTTTTATTGTTAGACTAATCGACGTGAAGAGTTTGTTGTTTGCAAAATTAGAATTTCTGACGTAGCAAAACTTGCACCTTAGTTCTATATGGTTTTAATTTCCAAATGTGTGTCAATATATTTGTGCGTCACAAAAAGATTACTTTTTTAACATGCCATGATTTTATAGGTACTTACTTAAAGGATTTTCATTTATAAAAAAAAAATTTGAAAGGATTTTTACATAATGAACTAAAATTTAAATACCTTACTAAACATTCGAAATGTAATTAAAAAAAAACACTTAAAGGTCCATAGTTAGAATGCGTGCCATTTATGTTACTAGCACGAATTGTTTGGTTTCTTTGGAAATAGGAATTTTAATGTCATTTTCAGAGTTCTTTAACTCCAGAATCTTTTGGGTAACAAAAGACAATAACTAGTGTTGCAGTTGTTAGATTTGTTTTTCTCATTTTGTTGTTGGTACTAGGTGGCATCCCTTAACCAATTAGGGGTACCCTAGTTGATTAGGAACCCGATTTTCATATTTGACTGATGTCAGTGATGAGTCTCCCCTCTGCAATTTAGAGACCTCATAAAAACAGCTCTTATGTATCCAAAAGAGTTATGCTACTGCTTCTGTATTATGCAGCAATGTGAGTGACCACTAGCATCTTAAAAGCACTTCATAAGTCACTTATTTAGTTCTACAGAATCCATACAACAGAATTCTGAGAAATGAGTGGTAAGATCATAGTTAAGTCACTTATTTGGTTCTACAGAATCCATACAACAGAATTCTGAGAAATGAGTGTAAGAACATAGGTTTACTTAGATTAACAGATAACCCAATTTGTTGGTCATCCTAATCCCATGAGAAAAATGTTTGTTCCACGACACCCAACCGGCAAAACTGACCAGTGTTCCAAAAATGTGCAAATCTCGTAAGAACCTTTCAAATTTTTTGAGGATCTGGAACCTGCATGAGATTCATTCAATAGCCAAAGCAGAGAGTCTGCACCACCCCATAGTACTAATAACTAGGTGAACTGGTGAAGAAAGAGTGGAGAAGCTCATAAACGCAAGCCAACTACAGAATCCTTACCAAGAACCACAGGCAATCGAAAGATCTTAGTTGCTGAGGAAGCTAATGCGCACAAACCAAACCATCTGCTGAAAGGCCTGTTCCAAGCCAAGTTTTCAACAGGTGTCGAAGCGGTGTGTCGATGGCAAACACATTCATAGAGAAGCGAATAAACAATGGCTATAGGATCCAGCAGTTATTGATGAACCGAGCAGAAAAGTCAGCCTCTGAATCTGTTTTTTCTTTAATCAGGAAGATGCCATCCATCAAGGAAAAGGCAGTCCTCAAAATTGACTTAACAGCTTACCATTCTGAGCTTCTAATGTGAAGTCGAACTCGTATTGCCATCACTCTTTTCTGACTCCTATAAGGGTTCAAGTCATACTGCTTCAAGTTTCTTCTTCAATCTTCTCCATGACGTCAACATATCAGCTCGTATTAAACCTTTGTATAGCGTTTCCAATGTGATCTTTTGTGGATGAAATCCACTCTCTATCATCTCCACAACAAACTCACAAGCTTCTCCCCACTTCTGTTTCTCATATAATCCATGAATCAACAGCGTATATGAATCCGAATCAGGACCAGCTCCATTCTCCTTCATGTCATTCCATATCTCCCGCACTATTTCCATTTTGTTCAACCTTGAAAATGCTCCAATTAATGTATTATAGGTGTACAAACTTGGCGTACATGACAAGTCTTCCATCTTCTTGTACAATTTGAAGGCATTATCGGCATGTTTCCTCGCTCGAAATTCCTTAAAGAAACAGTCAAAAGTTGTAGGAGATGGACTTACCCCGTTTGCTACCATCTCGTTAAGGATTTCCTCAGCATCTTCGAGCCTTCCACATGAACAAAGACATTTTATAACTGAAGTATAGGTTGCTACTGTGGGGCAAATTCCTTTTTCTTTCATCGAACTCAACTTATCAAGCGATAAATCTGGTTTATGTGCACGACTGTAAACGTGAAGAACAATTGAATAACTAGTCACATCTGGTTCTATTCCCCTCTTCTGCATTTCATCCAACAAGTTCTCAGCTTTTTGAAGTATTCCTTCAAAACGAGTTCCCGGGTGTAAGACCGATCTACGGCAAATTCCGTTTAAGAGAACATTATAGGTAACAACATTCGGTTCTAATCCATGATCTACCATTTCTCTAAAGAATTTCTCTGCCATTTCAGGTCTATTCATTTTGCACCAACCACTGATCAAAACTGTATACATCTGCGTGTCCGGTTCAAATCTGAATTGCCTTTGATTGAAGATCTCTGTAGCCAACTTAGCATATCCATACTTACACAGAGTGTCAAGAAGGTAAACAAAATCTTCCCTACCAGTTTCCGTCTCTATAAACCTCTCCATGTCATCAAAAGCTCGGATGGCCTGCCTTGTAAGTCCTGCAGCTATCAATCTCCGAAACAAAATGCCAAAAGTTTTCGAAGTCGGTTTAACGCCTAGCTGATCCATTTCAAGAATTAACTGCCAAGCGACATCAAATTCTTGTACTTTTCCCATGATATCAATCAGCATATCATAAGCAACCACGTCATGGCGGTAACCCGGTTGTTGTTCTTTTGCCCAAACAAAGAAACCCAATGCAATTTTCGGTACATTTTTCAATCTAACCAGTGTTTGCTGAACCAATTCAGAAGAAATTCTTATACCATTCAAATGAAGTAGAGCGGATTTCATAACATGATAAGGATCATGGTGCTCTATTAACAGTTTAGCCACCATGTTCGCGTCATTTGATGTCTTAAGAGACGGAAGGGACGGTGTCAAATCTTCCGTGAACTCTAACTGCAGCTCGTTAGCTGGTGAGTGCTCATTCGAGTCAGATGAAACATACGATGAGAAACTTCGTTTGGAAAATTTTGGAGCAAAGGAAGTGAACAGGAAACATCGAGGTACTAATCTGAATGCCATTCATAACCTACAGAATAGGTAAACAAATACAAATATTCACTTAAAATCACAACTGTTTAGCTATTGAGAATCAAATTCACAAATATGAAGGAATTTATTCAGGAATTTAATCAAACAGCTTATGTGCAAGCAATAAAGAACGAGTGCATATACGTACCCTTGTGAGTGTACTGAGTAGTCCTTTCACTGATTCACGTAGTATATTACTCCCTCCGTCCCAAAAAAATAGGCCAGTTTGACTTTTTCTTACTTTTTCCAAAAATGTAGGGAACTTAATTGAACTAAAACTATTGAACTTAAACTCGTTTTTTTTTCATGATCGGTTTATCGTTGACATGTATCATGGGTTAGCAAAAAAAAAACAAGTTTAAGTCAAATATTTTTAGTTCAATTAAGTTTCCTAAATTTTAGGAAAAAGTAGGAAAAAGTCAAACTGGCCTATTTTTTTGGGACGGAGGGAGTACCTGCTTGGAACTTCAATTTTCGGGAGAGTTCGCATTTGCTTCAGATTTTACATGATCTGAAGTTGAAGATTGCAGATTATGGTAGCAAGAAAGCTCTTCTTCGGTGGCTAACTGCTATAAAGCATTAGAAGATGATGGTTGCTCTACTGAGCCGATTGTGCTGCCTGTCTTATACAGGTCTAATGGCATATACAGGTCTAATGGCTTGTTTGGATACACATCCAGAAGTAACTTTTCGACCTCTGAAAACGAAAAAATTAGAAGTTAGTTTGGCAATACAATTTTAGAATGCTTCTGAAAGCAGAAAAGAACTTTTTCTGAAGCAAAATCTTTTGCGACTTCTGGAATTGATTTCTACTTCTGGAGAAACAGAAGTCAGAAGTACTTCTATATCCAAACATGTTGTAGGTGTTCTGTGAGTGTGTTGAAAGTCTGGTCAATTAGTCTAGTCAAGTAGTAACTGTGCTAATTGCACGTGTAAGTGTCGGTCAGTGAGAGTGGAGAGAATTGAGTTCTTTATAAACTCAAGAACAGTTCTGCATTAAGTATCTTTTCTAATATACATTTAAACCTAAATCGGAGCAATGTAGGCATCCGGCTAGGAATGTTATTATGGTATCAGAGCAATTGGAGTTTAATATCAGCCACATTGTGCATTTCACCTTCAGCGCCGGTACCAACCATCCGAGCCCATTAAGAGAAACAAAAAGAAAATGATGTTATCATTTGGGTACGTTTCAACTAAGAGATGAAAATGTGCCATTCAACAGAGCCCACATCCTATTTAGTAAGTCGACTATGATTTTTGTTCACTGAAATCTCTTTCACTCTTCGTTCTGACAAACATCGTGCAAAATCAGATGAAGTTCATTCTGCTTGGTATTGTAATGCCTGCCCTCTTTAATAGTTCATGAGAAGCTTCTTTTGCTAGTGAAAACACTTGTCCCTGTGCAATAACACCACACAACTAGCCAGTTAGGTTTCAAAAATATAACGTCAGACTGTTTCTAAGGATACTATTGGACTCGTCACATTTGAGTTGAGATAACTTATTTGCTAAATGAAGTTCAGAAATTCAGACGAGGTCAAATGAAGTTCAGAAATTCAGACGATACCTCGTCTATATTCACGATCTTCCTGTCCTTCATAATCCACTGACCATTGCACATGACAGCTTCGATATTTTCAGTTCGCAAACTATAGACAAGGCTCGAAATACTGTACAAGAAGAACAGATCCAGAGATAGATTTGGTCAACCTAATAAATGCATGCAACTAACTGAAAATTTGTAAAGAATAGTGGAAAGGTATACTATTCGATATGAGATACAGAACCTAAAATCTCAAAGCTAGCTGTCAAATGTTGATACGAAAAGAAAGCCACAGGTTTCCTGTATAATCTGAAGCAGTGTGGAAAAATAATGAAAATGGCGCTCCCTTAGAGTCCTACTTTTGGCAGAAGGTTATCCGATATAGTTTGCAATGTGCCTTAATCTAAAAACGAAATACGTTGGTCAGGAACAGTGTTGATCCATGTGATTATGGTGTGACCAATAAGTGGAATTTTTGACATCATTTGTGACTTACAGGGACACATTTCACAGTAAGACGCGTTATCAAGATCTCAACAAAATTTCAGAATTCCTACCAGTCATGTACAGGTAACATGGACCAGGAGAAGGGATCAACAATAACCATGTCAGCCTACCAAAAAAGGAAGAAAAAAAGCAGCATCAATATAAATCAATCAAGCAGGAAACAGGAACATGTATTACATATAAGAACAACAGGCGATGTTAATTTTACCTTTTTACAGACTTCAAGAGAACCTATTTCATTATCCCATAATACTGATTTTGCACCATTAATAGTTGCCATTTTCAATACTGTCTCAGCAGGCAAAGCTGTAGGGTCAGTTGTTCCCTTTAGGTAAGTTTCCCGTCCTTTGTTAATTAGAGAAGCTAGATACATCTCATCAACTGTAAAAGGAAGACTCAGTCACATCACATAAGTTATTCATATGAAAACAGTTTACTGATAGGAGGAATCCACAGAACAGAATAAAGGAGGTACAAGGAGCAAAAGAAGACTAAAGAGCGAATACACATGAATTGAGCATATCGAACATAGGGCATATGGAACAAACCCATGCTCATCCTATTATTTGATGGGGCCCCATCAGTACCCAGGGAGACACAAATCCCAGCATCCAGCATCTCCTTTACAGGTGCGAACCCAAGCATTCGCATTGCTGCAGCAGGACAGTGAGATACTTTGACACCAGCCTTTGAAAGAAAACCAATCTGCCAACATATAAAAGCTATTAGTTTCTACAGCTCAGTTAACACCATTAATATAAAGATGCAAACTTCAGAAGACTAAAATATGCAATCTCTATCACTAAAAGACTGAATTAAATGATCAATCCTAACATTATAGAATGCCAAGGATTCAGAATTGAACCACCTCAGTATCATTGACCCAAACAGAATGAGCTGCCAACAAGTTGGGTCGTAGGAGCTCTATTTTCTCCAAGTATGTAACTGTTCCATGATCAACTTCTCGAGTTTCCGTCACAAACTCATTTTCGTAAGCTATTTCTGCAACATGCTGTGAAGGAAATAATTAAACAAATTAGGATCGGAACAAGAAATCTCATATGTTTGAATGAACACGGGGGAGTTCCTGGTAAGTACAATCAGAAATATTCTAATACAGTAAGAATCATGTAGTTGATCCAGGAAGTAGGAAAACAATTCCGAGTACAACGGTACATGCATAATGAGCAACGGAAGCAGTCCTTTGCGGGAACAGAAAAGTGTAACAAGAAAAGAAACAAATTGTAGGTCTTAGGCAGATAAGAAATGCATAATGGACGGTAACAAGTAGGATTCGTACCATGTGGATGCCAGTGCTTAGTTCTTTCGCTGCATCTCTAGTTTCAAATAGTAGCTTATCAGTTGCATTCATAATTTGCCGTATTCCAAACCACATTCTAATACGCCCATCTGCAGTATTATGATGCTTGGCATAAAGTTCCTTTTGAGACTGATCCCTTCAGTCAATACAGTAACATTGGTCATACAACGGATGATGGGAGTAACGGACCAGATAAAGCAGGTTGTCAAACGCACGAGAAGAAAACCAAGTTGAACAAAGATTTAACACCAATTATAGGTTGAAATTGATCCCCAAAACATACTAAAAAAGAAAGATCTTGTAACCATAAAAGAGAACAGACCGGATGCACAACCTGAATACAATAATCAGTAGACTGAACACCCCATTCTTCCGGTAAGCCCTCGCCACAATCCATGGTGGACTTCGCTAAACATGCACGTAAACCCAGTAGCTCCACCGCTCTTGCCATCCCAGAGACATGCTGCCCACCCGCTTCAGCAAAACAAGTTACCTGAAAGTTTGCAACACAATATGCATTACTCTCTGAGTCTCTGGACATCCAAATGACAACTGAAAGACAAGAGAGGGGGGAGCTTACACCAGAGTGAATGAGCTCAATTCCACAAAGCAGTGTAGAAATAAAAGAATCTTCTTCAGTCATGTTTGATTCATAAGGCCATATACGTTTATGTAACCAAGTCATTAAATCAACATCATCAGCTATTCCTCTACCAAGTTGTTGAGATGTATGAACATGTGTATTGATTAAACCTATATATAGTATAAATTTACAATCATGAATTTTTCCATTGAGATTGATAATATCTACATCACCAGTATTACTACTACCAAACTCTTTAAGAATGAGTGAAGATTGATTAATAGCAATGATCTTATCTCCTTCGATGACAATAGCACCATCTTTGAAAACCCTTTCTTGATCATCCATTGTTACAATCATACAATTGTGAAGAATACTTCTCCTCCTCACTCTTTCACTACCCTCCATTTCTGTAGAAAAACTTCAACTTTTTTACATAGAAAATTAGAACAAACTGGAATTCTTTGTATCAATCACGTCTGATCTTCTACTGTCTAATTGGACTTAGTTGACTTATTAGACCTTCTTCATTGGCTCTCTCTCTCGGAAGTGAAAATGAAAGTTAAAAGACTGTTTGGAAAACCCTATAGAGTGAAAAAAGAAAAAGTTTCAGTTTTTTTTTTTCATTACTTTACTTTTATTTTATTTTATTTAATAGCGTTTACAGGAAGTTGGTCCGGTTACTAGTAGATTGTTTGGATAGCAGTTCAGAAGTTACTTTTCGACTTCTCAAAGCAAAAAATCAGAAGTTAGTCAGTTTGGCAACACAATTTCAGAATGACTTCTGGAAGCAGAAAAGTCAACTTTTTCTGAAACAAAACCTTTTTGCTTCTGACTTCTGAATCGACTTCGGCTTTTGGAGAAGCAGAAATCAGAAGTGCTTTTGTATCCAAACAGGGTGTAGGTGTGCTTCGACTCAATATTTATTTTATAAAACTTTATTTTTATTAGTTCTAAGTAATTTTTTATTAGCTATACTCGTCTGTTCCCATAAAAATTGACACTTTCACATTTTCATTTTTTGGGGGCAGAGTTGTTACACCGCTTGCACATTCCTCTTTCGAATTAGATGAATGGATAGAGTTCAATCCCGAATAGAGGAACTGACCGCAGAGTTCGTGGAAGTGCGATCGTTCAGGTGTTAGTAGGATCAGGCCCTTTTTTCTGGGTGTTGATTAAGAGCGTTGTTTTAATATCACTTAAGGAATTATAATTTTTTCTTAGACCAATTGATAATCTCTAACCATATGGTCTAATTGCTCAATTGTTTCTTAACTCAACATGGCTACAACATGGTACCAGTTTTCTTGGGAGTGTACCAACACATTGGTGGTAACTGATAATTGTTTTCGCTTTTATGGGTTTTAAGCCCACCACTTTGTTACTCCTCATAAAATTGAGGAAATGTGCAGCAACTATATTAGACATCTAAGAAATGTTATGAATTGAATATCTTCGAATTTCTTGATCTGAGATCTGATAGATAAATCAATTGACTGTAATCTCCATGCAATGGGTTCGTTGTCTCTCATTATTGCATTTTGAATACAGGTTGCATCACCGTCGATAATTACCTTTGCAATCCATAACCTCCTCGCAAGATAAACAACATGCATATATACTTTAGTCTTTGCTGATCATATAATTAAGATTATTGTACCGCTCCCATGTGTTACTCATTAAAGTCTTGTACATAATGCATGTAGACCCTTTTTTCATTGTCGAATGTAACATCGACATTTATCTTAACAAATTCAAAATGAGGTACTTCCCACTGTGGTTCACTATTAGTGTTCAAGTTACAAAGTTACACAATGACAAAGTTATAGAATAAGTAGGTTTCTTATTTACTATATAATTGGAGAACAATTTTGTATAGACTATCTTTGAAAGAAATAAAGAAGACGTCGAAAAACTTGAAAGACATTAACTCACAAACAAAATGGTAATCAATTTCGATATGCTTTGTGCGAGCATGAAAGATAGGATTGGTCGTGAGATACGCTGCACCAAGGTTGTTACACCATAAAACAGGAGGAAATGTAGTGGAGACATGTAACTCATAGAGAATAGATTGAATCCATGTATTTTTTTGCCGTTTCAATAGCAATACCTCGATACTTAGCATTAGTACTAGAACGAGATATGAGTTTTTGTTTACGAGCGCTACAAGAAATAATACTGCCACTCAATAAACACAACAACCGCTAGTGGAACGACGATCTTCAAGAGAAACCGCCTAATCATAACCGGTGTAATCAGCGAAGGATAACAGTAAAGAAGGTGTCGAGTGAATATGAATACCGAAAGTAGACATGTTGAGATAACGAAGTATACGCTTAACCAATTCTCAATAGAACTCGGTGGGAGCATGCATAAAATAACAAACTTTATTAACAGCATAAGTCAAATCAGGATGGGTAAATGTCAAATACTGCAAAGCACTAAAAATGCTTCGAATACTCGGTGAAATCACGTAAAATAAGACTACGGTCAGAAGAAATATCCCTGGAAGTACTGAGTTGAATCTGGATAGGTTTTACTCAAAGTAGATCATGAGGATAACGTTGTTGCGAAAGAAATAAACTAGGAGAAGTACCAGTCGTCTCAATGCCAAAAAAATATGACAAGGAACCAAGTTATTTAATTGCAAACTACTGTTCTAAGCGAATAAAAAGAGAATTCATATCGAACGTTGAATAAAGGAACCAACATGAGTGATTGGAATAGAGGAACCATTACCCATTTTACTTGATCGGGACTAGTATACTCAGGATGAACCTGGAGACAAGAGAAATAATTGGTAACGTAATCGGTAGCACCACTATCGGGAGTCCGATGTTACTCGGGTATTATACAAAGGATAATTTTGTAAAAATTTTGGACAAAAATTGGGTTGTATATATATATATATGTTGTTAGAACAATGCTCGGTTGAAACTAGTAACTTAGTATGCCAAGTTAGTTGTCAAGTTTAGATGTCAAAACACAATTCTTGATTTAGCCTACTAAAGTCAGGTTTCGGATACTAGAACTAAATTAGGTAGTTGAGACTTTGAAGACGAAAACTGAAGACCACACGAAAACATCATTATATCTTCATCTACAAAGGTTAGTAGGAGTTGTGACATTTGAACTCTTATTATTTTACTTATCTACCATTCGAAACATAGTCGGCGACTTTGTATTTATAGTTTTAAGAAGGAATCCTAAAGGCAAGATTAATCTTACACAAGCGAGTATCTTGATTCCTTATACACAAGTTTTCTTCGTGTACTTCAAACATAGGATTACAGTGAGAAAGGGTCTATACAATTTTCACACCTATAGTTTTCTTGCGAATCAAATTGTGGCGTTTTTAGTCGAATCTTAAAGAATCCTCGACTTCACGAAAATCGACTAGACGGACTCCACTAAGTACATTTGGTTCGTGAACCCAGAATTTCAGTTCATGAACCAGGAATCATTTTAAATTTCCAGATGAACTGTCAGTTAGAGAACCAGGATTTCCAGTTCGCGAATCAGGGAGAGTTCTGAAATTTCCAGATGTATTGTTGGTTCGCGAACCAAGTTTTCTAGTTCGCAAACCATGTGCGGTTTTAGTTGTTCACAATCTCCATATCTCTCACTACTACGTGTACTTGGCCATTAACTTATGTACACATATATGGTTCACGTCCACCTTCTTAAC
>JAJJMA010324286.1:0-21653 GCA_023529015.1 Papaver nudicaule
TTGTGATATTGAGATTGATATTGCTAGATAAGGATGAATATTCAGTTCTCACTAGATAATAAATGCTGAATGAGAAGAGTTAATCAATTATCGATAAGATAGACTTGATTATACTTGCACTGAACTTGTTGAACTTATCTGTTTTTGGATGAGATGATTTCCAAACTGGTCGAGTGACCTATTTATAGCAATATATTCTCAACTGATCTCGTAAGAAGTGGAAAAAGTGGAAGAGTGGGAGTGAGGAAAGAGTGGGGTCAGTTGTTAAGAGTCTTGCGCCTAATAATAGGGAAGACTAACAACCCACTATCTTATCCCATCTTCTCAGCAACGTTCGCACGACTTAGTTTTCGTTCCCGTTAAGTGATTGAGTCGTTGCAATCACACGTGCCGTAGACCGCCAAACCAAAACCCTAAAGAATATCCCCCCATGTAACTTACTTGATTCTCGTAAGATTTGTTAAATATTTGTTAAGTCAAATATGACTATGTGCAAGTCGTACCAATTACTGGTAAACTTAGGACTTTGCGATAAGATAGAGATTAAGCGATAAGCTTTGAATATCTCTTTGAGATTTGGTTTAAGGATTGAGCCGGGCAATCGCCATTTAAACCAATGAGATAAATCTAAGGGTTGAGCTAGCAACCGCCATTAGATAAGATAAGATAAGTCTAAGGATTGAGCTATGCAATCGCCAATTAGACCGAGAGGATTTCAGCAACTCTCTGTGGCAATAGTCAAGTAAATACGACTTTCGGTTTGCCATAATTATGAGAAATTGGCTTGTGGCATGTAATGCACCAATTCTCTGAGTAATGAAGACATATGAATGTCTAAAATAATATAGGTCATAGCCATGAGCCATGATTAAGAATTATAGCACTGATTTATAGAAGCAAGTCCATAATCAGGAAAAACAGACGAATGATGCTATCACAGCGTAGCCATCATCAAGAATGCATAAGCATTGCCAATACAAGACCTAAAGATAGGCCACAATGATTATAATAATCCATGTTGCATGGTATAATAATTTTGTTGAGAAGTTGGGCATAAGGCGTAAAGGATGAACCACAACATTTATGTTATTTTCGGATTTCTGGACAGTTTGCATGTTGTCCATTGGTAAAATCACCCAGGCCAGACCATATTAGATAAAAATCTGAATTTTTAGTATGTTATAGGAAATTCACAGAGGAAAATATTTCGTGAAGGAAGCGCCTCCTAATTCCTCACGGATTGGGCTGTAAAAATCACGCCATGAGGAAATACGTGAGCTGAACTGCCAGATTTCCGAATTTGATTAGGAAACTAGAGTATTATGGACTAAATAAAATCCATAATCCTCTAGAATTTGGATCAGTGGGACCCATAAAATAAGGGGAGGCTAGGAAAAGATGAACCCTAGCTCAAAGGAGGCAAGGCTAGCCGTGAGGGAAGATGATGATCATGGACCTCCATAAGTACAAGTGAGGGAAAACAATAAGACCCCCACGAATTAGGCGAGAGCCAACTATAAGGCCCCCCATAAATTAGGCTAAGCATGATTATGAGGCCTCCAGTATTTGGCCAAGGCATAGTCTTGGGGCTCCAAGGAATGACCTAGGGCATGACCGTGGACATCCAAAACTAAGTGGAGGGGAGGATGCGTGGGCATCCAAAACTAAGGTAAGGGGTGGATGCGTGGGCATCCAAAACTAAGGCAAGGGGTGGCGCAAGGGCCCCCAAATAGTTGAGCAAGGGTGATGCCATGGGCATCCAAAGATTAAGGCGAGCCATAAATATGGACACCCAAAAACTAAAGAGAGGGATGGCCATGGGCGTCCAAAAATCAGGCCAAGGAGGTGGCATGGACACCCAAAATTAGGCCAAGCTAACTAACATGGATACCCAAAGTTTAGGTCGAGCTAATGGCGTGGATATCCAAAGTTAGGGCGCGCTAGAAGTAATGGATATCCAAAAACTAAGGCAGGGAATAATCGTGGGCCTCCAAGGATTAGGCAAGGGAGGATGCGTGGGCATCCAAAGATGAGGCAAGGAGAATGCCGTGGGCATCCAAAGATGAGGGAAGCTAGTGGTCGTGGGCCTCCAAAAACTAGGCAAAGCTAATGTCGTGGGCATCCAAGGATTAGGCACGGCCAATGCCGTGGGCATCCAAAGATGAGGCAAGGGAGGATGCGTGGGCATCCAAGAACCATGCCAAGGCCGTGCATATCCAAGGTATGCCAAGGAGTGGCGTGAAGCTCCTAGGGTTTTGGCTCGAGCATGAGCTAGGCTAATGCGCATGCATATGTATTTTAATACGTAGGCTAGGGATATGGACCATGCTACTAGGCTAGGGTCGCGAGATATTAAACTATGGCTAACGGCAAACCAAATATCTTATCCCTACTGTAAAAATAAACTCATACCTTATCTCGAGCTATCCCAGGATGCCTGATGCAAAATTACTCCTGTGACCTCTTCGCCAAAAACCACCATCAACACCGATGAAACTCTCGTGCATGATACTCGGTTTCGCCAGCTTGATCAAAGTTGTAAGCTAGAAGACCAGTGGCATGATAATCGTCCTGGCAAAAAGTAGAAAAGACTATAAGAAAATAGATTAACAAAACGCTTCAGTAACAACGACATGAACACAACTCACCGCCTGAACCATGGACAAACTCTCCTCATAGGACAAGGGAGGATGGCGAAGATCGTACTCGGCTCGAGGACAGTCACCTCCGAAGAGATCGCCAAGCTTTTGCAGAAATCCGGATCTAAAGGCTGCCCTAAGGAATCCGAGACATGAGCTTCAAAGCGAGTTGAAACCTCGGTAGTAAATTCACCAGGACAATAATTTTCAAACAAAACTTCTTTAAACCTCTCGGCAGTATAAGATTGCCTATATTTGCAAGCATAACTAGGGGCAGGCGGAAACATTGAACTCTGTGGAAAACCAGCGACGAGCTGTTTGGAAGAATCCATCTCAACGTACGAACCATCCTCTTGGGGAACAAGGAGGTCCACCGGTGTAATAATCTTCTCAGAAGAAAGAATAGAGGGCTCACCAAAAACATTCGCGGAGGTTCCTATCGCTGAGGCAGGGGCACTAACCGCAGCCTTCGGCGCAGAAGAAGTTGAAAGAACAAAATCTGAGGTAGCACTAGCCTTCGAAGCTGTAGGAACTACAGCCGAGACAGAGGCACTACTGACGATAGAAGGCATGGCAATCTGAGGGTCTGAGACGACCACCTCCTCGATGGCCATCTTAGTTGCTGTCAAGACTGGCTTTTCCTTATTAGCACCCGTAGCCTCTTTCGGAGGAGCTGTAACAACCTGGCGAAGACCAGTTTGAACTCCTTTCAGAATCGTTTGAAAAACGGACCTTTTCAACGGCTTTATAACTTCGGGATTTCCCCCAAAGTTAAAATTCATCAGACCACGACTAGGGTTCCGGGCACCTAATGGCTGTCCCTGCAGATGAGGATCCGTCTTTCTCAGGAAACAAACAGAGGCAAGTATGAAATACTTCGGAAAGGAACGAAAGGAGAGTGTTTGTTACCTGCTGCATAGTCTCCTCATCAGACCGAGGACGCTTTAGGCTGCCCGAGGGCTCGGTAATGACTTCCTTTCCCTTTCCCGAAAACGGGCGAGATAACCTTCTATCCTCGTCAGAGAAATAAATAGAAAATAGGTGTCGAGTATCGAACTCATGACCTACCTCGAACGCAGTCCGAACAAGGAATCGGCCAGAGTCCCTCCAGCCTCGGAGTATAGGACCTCTGAGAAGTATAGGTTCCGAAGACCAGTCGTCGTCCATAGAATATTTCAAAGATTCGGGGAGAATGTCTCGGCTACCATTCACTCTCCGAAAGCTAACCCCCCAAGGAGCTAACTCATTGTCTACAGTTAAAAAGGGTTCATAGTGCCTAAAAAAGTTCTTGGCAGTAAAATAGTACTTCGCTGTGGATTCGGGAGATGAATTATTCTCGGACTGAAGAACCCACTGATTGATAAGAAAGATTGAGCTGCAGGTAAGTTGCATCACGCCTCGAGGCTCAGGAAGAGAGCAAAGAATTTCAAGGAATAAAGGATTGGAAGATTGATAAAGAGGAAGAAGCAACCCAGCAGATATCTGATGAAACGTCACCACAAGTGTGTCCTCGCTGCATTCATACTCCTTAACTAATTCTGGAGTCAATCTGGAAGAATTAATGGCCTCGATTTGAAAGCCCCTTCCATCAGGATTCACACCATTCAGCCTTATAGAAAGGGCCTCAATCATGGAATACGACATGGGAAAACGTAATAACCGCCGGCGGACGGAAATAGCAGAGGCAACTTGAATATAAAGAAGGAAGAAGGGAAAATCTCAAAGAAATTAACTTTATGGAAGAAAAAGTCGATTAAAACAATGGGTCGAGAAGAAAAGAACGAAAAGATGGCTTGATATGAAGATACAAGTGAAGAAAGTTTCACGGAAAAGGGGCCGCCGGCGCCAAGGAAGATGAAAGTGAAAGGTCTAAAAGATTTTTAGAGGGAGAAGCGAAACTTAAATAGTGAGAAGAAACCGACTCTACCAGTCAGAAGGTGAAAAGCCGCGAGCTTAGGAGAACGTGTCGCAAAGGAAACTATACACCTGGCAGGTAGTAGGGATACTCGACGAAGAGGTGGCAGAAGAAGGAATTTCCCACACATCTTCGATACAAGGAAAGGAAAGAGGCAAACTGTAGGGGGTAAAACCCCTCGGAACACATGTCTCGCATCTAGGAAGCCTAACCATGCCGAGAGGATTGACAGCGAGATCTTGGACCAGCCCAAAGAAGAAGAAGTCACACACGAACGAAGAGAAGACTCGGAAGGAAAGGATTCGGACCACGCCGAAGGACCGAAGCCCCAGAATCAACCTCAGAGAGAATAAACCGCCTTACTCGACAGGGACTGACACCACCACGATTGAGTCGCTTGTCTTTATTAGCTGTAAACCACCCAAGCTCGGCCTATATAAGGCGAGCTTGGAAAACGTTGTAAGGGTTGGATTCTTGGAGGGATTGAGCCTAAGCAGCAAGAGAGAGATTAGGTCTGTTATCTCCTCTGGTTCCTTAGGGTTATATATTCATGTAATCACAACATCGAAAGACATACAAATCTTCTTATATTTTGCCTTAACTGTCATAATTTTGGTCTTTAATTACTGTTTTGAGTACCCTCGGTATTGTTCTTATGGTCTTCGCACCATTAAATCATTTAAACTACTGTATGTATGAGTAGATCTGATGGATATGGTTCATTGAGTACCTATGCAGATTTTCTACTCGTACAGTCGCCTTACTCACTAGTCTATGGAGCTGACGCCATGCTACCAGCAGAAATTAAAGTGCCATCCGCTCGCATTGCAGCAGCAAGTGGTGTCCATTGGAATGAAGCCGAGGTAGCAGATTCAAGGATAGAAGAGCTAGACTCTCTGGATTCAAGAAGAACCAAAGCAGAGAAACACATAAAAATGTATCAGAAAAGGCTCTCTCGGGCATACGACAAAGCCGTGAAGCCGAGAACTTTTCAAGTAGGGGACCTGGTGCTGAAGACGGCAAAATACATCCAACAAGATGCAACGACACCAAAATTTGCTCAAAACTGGGAAGGTCCGTATGTCATCTCTAAGGCATCTGCGAGTGGATACTACAAGATAATCACTATGGATGAAAAAGCAGAGGGGACTGTCATTAACGGCAAGTGGCTGAAGGCGTACTACGCTTGAAAGGGGAGGCCACTAGAATATTGGAACCCCGGCAAGAGGGTCATAGAGCCATGGCGCCACAACCCATGGCGTCCTTAAAAAAAAAAAAAAAAAAAAACTCGGATTATGGCGTTTACAAGACATGGGAGATTGAGCTTCAGAAGATGGGCAGATGGCTGTGTACGGGTTGTCTACGACTACACAAGTGGAGAATTCCTTGCAAATACCACCAAGGAGGCGAGATACAGCGTCCCTTCAATGGAACAGGTGCGGATTTCCTTATCCATGGCATTCCATGCCCTTCAGCACATGTTACTGTCATTGCTGTCACTGCTGCGGATGAATCTGATGACACCCTTCCATGCCTGAACCTGGAGATGCTAGACAAAGTTTTACAGTGCAACATTACCACAGTCTCTAGCATTCCAGCAAAATGCAAATTGGCCTTTTCCAGAGCTTTGAATACTGCCATCCAGAGGGTCGTAGCTGCTCCAAGAGATGTTACTTTGTGGATCAAATTGTTGTTGCTCCCCGTTTGCGTGTTACGTCTCTATGTCCCTAAGTCTGATGTAGCTTCAGGTGTACGGAAGAGGCAGCAAATTGCTGCTATTAACGCTGCTCTAGCTTGCTGGAGTGAAACTGCAGGTTGTAGTGTGTTGATTCAACAGGCTATCGATGAACATAACAAGCAGCAGCAATTGCGCACCAAGCGGAAGACTAAGGCTGATCATAAGAAGGAAGCCACCAACATCAGCCTATGTCGTAAAAAGCTTGGCTACGGCATGTACACGGCGGCTATACGCACATTAACTTCAGGCGGCGTTGCACCAGCCAATCCTGACACTTTGGCGGAGCCCTTTCCGGCAGTTCCACCTGCAATACCTGATGCACCCCTTTCCCAATCTCCTTTTTCTGCCAGCAGAGATTTAGTTTTGGGCAGGATCAAGAGTTTCCCCAAAGGGACGGCGTGTGGCAGAGATGGTTTGCGTGCTCAACACCTGGTTGATTCACTTAGTGGTGCTGCAGCGGCGGTCGCGGATGAATTGGCTACCTCCATCTCAGACCTGGTGAACTTGTTGTTAGCTGGTAATTGCCCTCCAGAATTGGGGGTTTTCATTGCTTCTGCACCCCTTACTCCCCTGCTGAAGCCAGGTGGAGGTCTTCGCCCAATCGCCGTGGGTATTGTTTGGAGGAGACCAGCTACTCATGTAGGGAAGGAGATGGAGGCTTATTTGAGTGATTACCAGTTTGGGGTTGGTGTCCAGTGTGGGGGCGAAGCCATCCTTCATTCTGCCAATCGTCTCCTGGAGTTATATGGTGAGTCTGACTCGCGTACTATGCTTTTGGTGGACTTCTCCAACGCTTTCAACCTGGTCGATAGATCGGCAATGCTTAGGGAGGTCAGAAACAGGTGCCCCTCTATCGCTTTATGGGTGGAGTTCTGCTACTCCAGTCCGGCACATTTGTACTACTTGGATCATACTTTGTTTTCGGCTCAAGGAGTGCAACAGGGTGACCCACTCGGTCCCCTACTTTTTGCCCTAACACTCCACCCCCTTGTTCATAGAATTGCTGAGCAATGTGCCCTGGAATTTCAGGCGTGGTATTTGGATGATGGCACATTGATTGGTGACACCATGGTGGTTGTGAAAGCCCTACCGATTATTCAACAGGAAGGTCCTTCGCTTGGATTGCATCTTAATGTAGCCAAGACGGAAATTTATTGGCCTACAGTTGATGCTAGGGGCTTGGAGGATGGTGTTTTTTCTGACAGAATCAGTAGACCCACTAAGGGTGTGAAACTGTTTAGGTGGACCAGTGAGCTCAGATCCACAATTCTGCAAGGATTTGATTGTTAGTAGGGTGCACAAGACTTTGGGTTTGATGGAGGCTATTAAGAAGCTACAAGATCCACAATGCGAGCTTCTTTTGTTACGGAACTGTAGTGGAATTTCTAGACTTTACTTCTCTATGCGCACGACTAAGCCTGATTACTTGTCTGACGCACAACCTTTGTATGATGAGAATCTGGTTGTTTATCTTCGACAGCTTATTGTGGGAGATGGGCCTGGTTTTGGTTCGCTTCAGCAGAGGATTTCTACTCTCCCCATCAGATGTGGTGGGTTGGGTGTGTACACTATGCTGGACACGATGCAGTACTGCTATGTTGCTTTGTGTACGCAGACAATCTCTCAACAACGTAACATCTTGAGACAGTCCTCGGTGTCTGGTTTGAGCCCCAGCCTCGAACATGCCTTTAGTGTGTACAATCAGGTATGTGGTATCTCGGATTCACCTCTTAACATCGACAACATCGCCCCCCCATTCCATGAGTTCTCTGGCGGTTACATATTTCGATGGTGTGGTGAAGAAAATACCCTCTAGCTTTGATTTGTCTACACGAGATGCTGTTCTTTGGCAATGTAGCAAGGTCAAACATGCTCAAGATTTCTTGTTGGCGGTTCCCATAGATGGTTTGAACCAGCATATTGGGCCCAGACATTTTAGGTCGGTTGTGTGCTATAGATTGGGCATTCCTCTTTTTAAAGAGGGTGACTTATGTTCCGCTTGTGGCAGGGTGATGGACATTTTCGGGGACCATGCAGTTCACTGTACCAAAGGGATTGGTCTTAAATATCGTCATGACCTCATTCGTGACACCTTTGCTGATATGTGCTATCGTGCTGGAGTCCCGGCCAGGAAGGAGGTGGATTTGGGCTTTCAGTCGGATGACGGGTTAGCCTTGAGGCCCGCTGACATCCTAGTTTACAATTGGGATAACGACCGTGATATGTACTTAGATGTAACTGGTGTTTCTCCTCTCACGGGCAATGGGGTACGTGCTTTTATCCCTGGTCAGGCTATTGCTAATGTTGTGGATAAGAAAAAGGTAAAATATCTAGATAAGTGTTCAGCTAATGGTGTCGGCCTTGGTATCCTCGCTTTCACCACTCTGGGTGAGCTTGGTAGTGATACGGTAGATTTCCTAAAGAGGTTGCGAAATTATATGGCCAGTCATGATACGTACGTCAAGGTTGGTGATTTCCTTTTTCATAGGTTAGGTATTGTCGTTCAAAAAGGGATTGGGACGCAGCTTGTTGCGAGACTCCCGTCCAATTTTTGTAAGCTCCTCTCAGTTGATGATGATTAATAATATAAGAATTTAAAAAAAAAAAAAAAAAACGGCGCCACAACAAGGGAGGATGGAGATGAAGCCACGGGCACAAGCCTCCCAACACATAGAGGAAGAGAAAATCCTGTAGAGCCACACCAACGGGTACAGGCTCAACATCGCGAGGTCCCGCTGCACCAGGACTTGGCAGAACTTTCCACCATAGCGACATCAAAGGGGATGAGGCACGACCCTACTCAGCCGGGAAGTCACGCAGGCGAGTTCACGGCTTCACAACGAAGGGAATCCGGATCACATTTGAAGAACGATCAACACAAGGAAAAGATGGCAAGCAAACTCAGAGACACGGGGACACATGGGGACTTAGGTCAGAAAAGAGAAATTTCCTTCTTTTAGATAAAATGCCAAATTTTATTTGAAATAAAAAAATGAAGATTAGTACATTTCGTTCATAGAAACCAGAGTTCTGATGATAACACTTTCTCAAATCTAAGCCTATCCCTCATCAAGATGTCAAAACTCGACTTTCAGAACAAGCCGTAATAAGTTCATTAACTTTCATATGAGGGTGTAGTGAGATAAAAGGATCATCAGAAAATACTTTCTTAATGGGATCATCCAACATCCATCTATCTCTCCAAACTGAGATGCTGTCACCATTTTCCACAATCCATCTGGTATGTTCTTCATAATCTTGAAGCACCCACTGAATACCAGGCCAAATGGAAGATTGCTTGTAGTATGTAATCCAACACCCATTCTTATCTTTATACTTAGCTAAGAAAAAAAAGGCCCATTCATCAGTTGAATGATCAATTCTCCAAAGCAGTTTCATAAGAAGTGCTTTATTGATATCCTCAAATTTTCTTAGACCCAGACCCCCTTCAGATTTGGGACTGCAAATCTACTTTTCTTGATTCAGCTCCATTATTCCCATAAAATATAAAAAATAACTAATAGTATATAAATTTACCCGAAAACTTGCAAAGAAAGCATAATCGATTGATGCTTAGAGAGGTGTTTTACACGCCTATCAAATTCCCCCACACTTAGACTTTGCTCGTCCTCGAGCAAACTAAATAAAACTATATTACAACAACCCATTGTCGTCGAGTCTACGTTTTCATTGAGCGAATGCAACAAGCCTTTTGAACCCCTAGATGTCCCCAGTAGGACGAGTGAAGTCTCGTGAGAGCTTACCAGAGATATACCCACAAAACCTTGAACCCCAATTTTTTCACGTTTTTTTTTTTTTGAAGTTAAAACTAATAACAAATCAAACAGCTTCCCGGCAGCGGCGCCAAAATTTGATGGGTGTAAAACCAGCAAATTAATTCAATATGATATTTCCCACAAATACTAACAAGCAGCATAGCGGTAGTAGAGATCGTTCTCACAGAGAGCATGGAATTGTTACTTGTTCTTCACTTCTTATGTAACCATAGGGGGTTGAGTTGATAAAGTAAAATAAAGAAAAATAAAAAGAAAGAAATAGAGGGAGAAATTACTGATCAAGGGTTTCATCTTCCATCGCCAAACAAATTCCTCAATCGATCAGAACCAATGTTCAATCCTTCTTGTACCAATAGCCCTAGAGTACCTCATCGCGAGTATACTCTGGTAAATTCCTTATGTCATCACATACCATAACGATGAATATGTGAATACTACCCAGAGAACTACTTAATACAACATGTGATCAAGTTAATTTAATCCCCGATGAGCTTTAAGCTCTATGAATTAGGCTAATCTGTGCAACGGAAGTACTACGAGTAAACTATTCAGCACAGGTCAAGCTTCTACGTGTGATTACTAGGATGCATCACTACAAGCAATAACCACACAGTGCTACTTGTAATCAAGATTTTCAAACTTGTATTGAAAACCCTAATTTAGCTGTAGATATGAACACGAATTCACTTGATTTGCAACTCAAACAAACATCATCCAATCATATTGTAATACATCAATCATGCAACTAATGTGCGGTAGAACATGAACGATAAAAGAATTCAATAAATATTTAAAACTGACCAGCCAGATTGATTCACATGTCTAGTGCTTCCGATTACATCCCCGAATCAATAACGATGAAAACTACACAATCATAGGTTTCTCAAAAACCCATGGAAAAATATTGAAAAGAAAAAGAAAGAGAGAATCTCCCCCAAAGGGAAGGAAACTGAAGTGTAAAGATATCTAAAATAATGTCTAGGCTTCCCTTTATATAGGCTCTTAATTCTTCACATCCAAGGAAACCAACCTCCTCAAACTCTTCTTTCTTTGCTTCTAAGGCAAGTCAATCCGCGTCGGGTCACCCCTTAGTAATAAACAGGACACCTTGTAGCAGTTCTCGTTTTTAGTCTATTTTATGTTTTTTCTTCTTTTACTCGACTGTTTTGCTCATAACTTCTTCGTCCGACCTCAGATTGACTTGTTCTTTCGCCGTTGACTTTTTATTTCAATTCTCTTCAAGATAGAGCCAAGAAAATACGTATTTGAATCAGTAGAAGTCGGTCTTTGGCCTTTCTTCTCTTTTACTCTTGTTCCTTAATGATTTCTTCTCCTTTTCTTTATTCAGCTCCATTATTCCCATAAAATATAAAAAATAACTACTAGTATATAAAGTTACCCGAAAACTTGCAAAAAAAGCATAATCGATTGATGCTTAGAGAGGTGTTTTACACGCCTATCACTGCTCTTCTAAAAGAAGCTAAGCTTCTTATATGGGATGAACTTCCGATGCAACATAAATTTTATGTAGAAGCGGTTAATAAATTACTCAAGGAAGTTCGTGGAAACACAAAAGCAGTTTTTGGAGGTATAACTGTTATTATGGGTGGTGACTTTAGACAAACTTTACCAGTAATACCAAATGGAGGCCGAGCAGATGTAGTGGATGCGTGCATCGGAAGCTCTGTAATATGGAATCATGTGAATGTTCTAACATTTACCAAGAATATGCGCCTAGATTTCCATGAGCCAGAAAACAAATCCTACGCAGAATTCTTGCTAGAGGTATTTAGCACAGTTATAAGCACTTTTAAATGTTTAGTTTAAAGAACTTTATTTAGCACAGTTATTTAACCCATGTTTGCAATCTTGGTAGGTCGGGACAGATCCTGTGGAAAAAGTAACACCCTCCGTTTGTTAATAGATGCAAAGACAAGAAAGAGCTAATATCAAAATTGTACCCCCGTTTGACCAACTACAATCCCCGATTGGGACCACAGGGCCAAGTATCAGAACAAGAGCTAACTGAAAGAATTACTCTGTCGGCACGCAATGATGATGTCAATGAAATAAACATGGAGGCGTTGGATATCCTAAAAGGAGAAACAAAGACGTATCTGGCGACAGACAAATTAAATCCTGATGAAAGCGGAAGAATACCTCGTTATAGCAATGAATTTCTACAAAATTTAAGTCCACCGGGAATGCCTCTATTCAAGCTACAGCTTAAGGTTGGATGCCCAATTATTTTGTTGAGGAATCTCGCTCCATCGGAGGGCCTCTGCAATGGCACGAGGTTGTTAGTAACCCATTGTGGCAAACATGTTATTGAAGCGAAAATACTAACCAGGGAAGAAAGGAGAATTGGTGAAATGGTGATGCTACTAAGAATATCATTCCAACCATCAGTCTCAGAATTGAATGTAAACATGACAAGATGCCAATTTCCCGTCCGGCTGGAATATGCAATGACAATCAATAAATCACAAGGGCAGTCAGTCAAATACGTAGGAATCGATTTAAAACACCAGTATTTAGCCACGGACAACTTTACGTTGCTTTATCAAGATGCACTTCTGAAAATAGAATTACAGTGCTGCTTGAAGACACTGAAAAAGATCTTCAAACAACCAACATTGTATATCCAGAAGTTTTATTGTAGTTTTCCTTTTTGTTCTTTTGATAACATTATTTTGAAATTGTGATTTGGGTTCAAATACTGGTATGAAAAGTCGTACCAAAGTGGCTAAGATTCTATATTTATGTTTATGTTTAATGACAACTAACACAAGACAATAAATTTTTCTTTTTTGTCTATTGTCTATTTGTACAGATTGAACTTTGAGAAAACAAAAGATCAAGACTATTAGCTTCCAAAAAAGCAAACCACGAAGACTGTTTACCAAGCCAGTCCATTATACTTGCATCCACAATATTAGAACTCCACCCAGCAGTCACATTCTTTGATTCCATGAAAGTAAGCTTCTCAGGAATATACAGCTTAAAAATCTGGGGGAAATAATCCTTTACAGTAACGCTGCATTAACACCGTTAATCAGAGTTGTTAAGACTCATGTGCACCATTGACACCACACCACCTAACCTTCATTTTTAGTGCCATCAAATTCAAAAAAATTGGGAAATGCATAGTTCCATTTTGATCGACATCAAAATAAAAATCCATTTTGGTTGACATAAATGTGATGCAATACCAATGAATATTTACCCTGATTCAGCTCCTGCCATGGAACCTCATATGGTTTTATAAAAGTGTAAGCATAGAAACCAGTTTAAAAGTTGAACCTCTATTTTCAGAAAAAGCAATAACGACTACCCAACTGGCTTGAAGTTTACTTAAGGATTTAGCCTAATGCTGATAGCTTTTAAGTTCACTGACAGTAAATAACAGTACAACAATTCTTAACTATACCAATTTAAGTCCACAGAGGTATCAATAAATGATACCCATTTGAAGGAAGAAGATCAAACTATCCACGAACAATTGCACATTTCTTCTCTAAGTATCTACTAAACGGTCAACAATTCAACTGAACAATACAAAATACAATCGGAAATAAGTAAATCATCGACGTAATTTTCCTTTCAAATCGTTGTACAGTATGCAACAATAAAACCATCAAATAAGAAACTAAATACGTACTTGAGCAACGACATAAGCCTGAATCTGCATTCCCTTCACCAAAAAAAAAAAACCATTTATAGTGAAACTGGTACTTAAATTCTTACTGACTACCATAAAGTGATGTAGTTTTGCAACGTAATTAAGAAGAATTTGGGAATTTGTGGGTTAGGAAAATGTTAGGGTATGATATTTGGTGAAAATTTGAGAAGAGAATGAAAGAGATGATAGATATAATGTGATAAAAAAGATTGAAAGAGAAAATTAGTTTGAAACGAGAAATTGAGCTCAATTTATTTGTGTCTAGAGATGGTTTTGTGTTTCTAAGACCAAAACTCTCTGTAAGAATTCAGAAATGAAGCTACATCAGAAAGAGAGGAAAGAATGGAGAGGAGAATGTTAGCCTTAATGACGAAAATACCCTTAGTCTTAAGAAGATTCACAAACCAACCTATTCTAATAAATGGATAGTCGCACTTTAGTTTGACGCGCATCAAATGAAGGATTTAAGATAAGTCTAGATTGCAGTTAAATTCTGTTTACAATGACTATATATAAGAGCACTTGTAGTGGTATGGGAAAATTATTCTAAGGCCCGACCTGTTAGAGCATTGCTCGGTTGAACCCACTGATGTTGCTATCTCAAGTCAGTTGTCAAGTTTATGAGACAAAAACACAATCCTTGATAAGTTTACTCTACAACTCGGACTAGGATAGTTCTAGGTAATCGAGACGAAGACTGATGAAAACGAAGACTGAAGCTTACTACTTGATAAATCATAACGTCCTCGCTGAAGGTTAGAAAGGTATTTCCTTTCCGTATCGTTTTTACCATTTCTATCATACCAATAGTCTATGATGTTGTTTATATGATCCGAAGGTATTCTAGGATTTTCGCCTTTGCATTAGTCACACTTGTGATAACATGTATAGGTAGAGTATGTTGAGTTGTCTCTTGAAATGACCCCATCGGTGAACGCGTACATATGTTGCTTTTGGCATTTCAGAGAACGAGCTAAGTCTGTATGAACGCGTACATACAAGTTCAAGAATTCTCCTGAATTCTCCTGAACTCTATGGACTGCTCTGTGAACGCGTTCATATAAGCCATGCGAAAATTTCCAACTTCCATATCTTGAACTTTTCGGTC
This sequence comes from Papaver nudicaule, assembly GCA_023529015.1. Taxonomy (NCBI): domain Eukaryota; kingdom Viridiplantae; phylum Streptophyta; class Magnoliopsida; order Ranunculales; family Papaveraceae; genus Papaver; species Papaver nudicaule. The sequence goes on from JAJJMA010324286.1 coordinate 14,880, forward strand.
TAGACATGATTATTCTCGGACTTGTCGTGACTTGTCCCATGGAATTCAACAACTTAATCCAAGCGATGTTCAAACTAAGTATTTGGACCAGAAGTCGCAAAGCGATGTCCAAACAAGCATTGGACTAGAAGTCGCGAACCTTCAAACAAGGTTGAGTCTTCTTTAAGTTTTGGCTTAGTCCAAAGTTCTTAGAAGATTGAGAATGGGTATTCAAGCTATGGACTTTCCTAGTTCCGGAACTTGCTTGAGAATGGGTATTCAAGCTATGGACTTTCCTAGTTCCGGAACTTGCTTGAGCCCTACTCAAGTTTGCTTAAACTTTAAGCAAAGCCTCCCTTGGTGATCACTATAAATAGATGACCTTCTGCAAAATACAATCTCAATCCTCTACACATCTGTTTATCCTTGCATAAAGGTTGGTCGTCATCTCGAAGTCCTTTTAGGACTACGGCTATTGAAAGACTTCACTTGAGGATCGTGAAGCACAGGTCGGAAGTAAAATTCCACCCTGTATCTTGGGTCGATTGAATTCTTTCATTCTTATCACGACCAAGATTTGATAGAAAGTTTGTAAGGTAGATCTTGTATCGTAAACCCTAGAAGTTCCCAACGCAAATTCACGAACTAGGTTTCATACTAAGTTCGTCACGCGTTTGGAGGTAAAGTTGTTTAGGCTAGATCAATAAGCCCTATTCAACATATCGATTTCCATTAACCTTGACTTTAAGTCTAAAGGAAATCACAATCGTATTCTTGTTTGATTACTTGGATACTTTTAGGCGTCATGTTAGAGGCAGGGTAGCGCTAGTCTTCACGAAGGGAAGTGGAGCAACTCCTAGGCCTGTAAAGGACGTCAGCTAGGGGAATCAAGTACGTAGGCTACTGCGGGAGCCAAGAGACGTAGGAGCACATTGGTAGATGAATTGCTTGTAGGGTGAATTCAGTCTCGATACAGTCCAGTCCGAAGTCTGAGAGTAGGCTAGCGTCTGTATACCGTTCATACTAAGGGTGTTCACATTTGGACGAGGTCACAGGGTTTTTCTGATAGGTTTGCAGTTTCCTCGTTAACAAAATTCTGGTGTCTTGCATTACTTTTCCCTTCCGCATTATATTGTCTCTGATCTATATAATAGAAGTAATTGCAAGTTTGTTGATTCATAACCTTTGAGTGAATCCATCTCTATTGAGATCTACGAGAACTACGTCCTTGTTAGGGTTCGGTTCTCTGAACTATACTCAGGTTGTTGTTTGAATATTGATTTGTGAGATCGTTCAAACAACCATAATCAACTAGGTTCACGAAAACAAAAAGATGGTGGTATATCTCGGTATCCCCGCTTAAAATGGGTTGCCCATACTACTAGGCCCCTAATAAAATAAGGTTTATGACCAGGCCCCGAATTAAATAAAAAGACCAAATGACTAGATCGACCTTTGGTATATATATACCAAATCTAGCTTTTGCAACAGACAAAGTTGTTTTTTCAGAGAGAAAAAGTAGAACTAGAGAAGAAAAAGAAAACCGAGAGAAAACAAAAAAAAAAATTCCAAGAAAACGAAGTGAAAACGAGAAAAAATCGAAACGAAATCGAGAGAAACATAGATCGGTACGGAAAATCTAAAGGAAACTCGTCAAAGAAGAAGATCAACATCAAATCTACACTGAACTCAATCTCAGATCTGTGTTTTTCTGTTTGAGTGATTCAAACTTCAAATCATTTGAGGGTTTTCTTTAATTTGAATCAAGTCGAGATTTGGGGAGTGAGAAAGAGAGATTTGAAAGAAGGCAAAATCCTCATGTAATTTTTTTTATATTTCTCATGTACAATAATTTTTGGTATATTTATTACTTATTAAATCTAATTAATTAATCTTTTATATGCACAGATTTGTTTAGCTCTTGAAGATGCGGATGACGAGATTATAGTAGATGCAGATGCAGATTTGTTTAGGTCTTGAAGATGCGGATTTTTTTTTTTTTTTAATTTTTGAAGTTTCTTGAATCATGTAGAAAATCGTTAGTGCGTCCACCAAAGCCAAACGTAAACGTGGATGATGATATTATAGTAGAAAAGGCGTTTCCGGAATCTCTATCGGTTCTTGGTCTGGCTTTCACATTTGATTCTATTGCTGATACAACTTCATCCAAGTAAGAATTTCTTCTATATATTTTTACGAGTAAGAATTACAATTATCTGGTGCATAGTTCTATTTTTCAGCTTCTAATTTTTGGAAATCAACTCTGTTAAAATCTTCCAGAAAGATATTGTTTAAACCCATTGTTTTAGGTGTAAAACAATAAAGATAATCTGAGGGGTAAAGTGTGAAGTTGTAATGGTATTCGAGAGGTCAAGATCGAACAAGACTCGCATAAACCAAGAAATGGTCGTTCGAGTATTGCTTCAGTTACAAGAAGAGGAAATAGGGTTGGTTTAAGGGAGGGAAACAAAGAAAGATGAGATCAGAGAATCGCTATGATTTCTGTGATGTTGTAAATAAAGTTGCTAAAAGAATGAATATTCAGTTCTCACGAGATATTGAATGCTGAATGAGAAAAGTTAATCAATAATCGATGAGATGAATTAATTGTACTGCACTGAGTTAAACTGATTGTTCTGATGAACTTGTTGAACTTGTTTTCCAAACTGGTCGAGTGACGTAATTCCAACTGATCTCGTAAGAAGTGGAAGAAGTGGAAGAGTGGGAGAGTAGAGTAAGTGGGGTCACCTGTTAAGAGTCTTGCGCCTAATATTAGGGAAGACTAACAGCCCACTTTCTCATCCCATCTTTCTAGCAACGTCCACACGACTTAATTTCTTTCCCGTTGAGTGATTGAGCCGTTGCAATCACACGTGTCGTAGACCGCCAAACCAAAACCCTAAAGAATATCCCCCCATGTAACTTACTTGATTCTCGTAAGATTTGTTAAGTATTAATATTTGTTAAGTTAAAGCTGACTAAGTGAAAGTCGTACCATTTATTGGTAAACTTAGGACTTTGCGTATAAATAGAGAATTAAGCGATAAGCTTGTGTATCTCTTTTAGGCCTTGGTCTAAGGATTGAGCCGGAAAATATCCATTTAGACCAATGAAAATAGTCTAAGGATTGAGCTATACAATCGCCATTTAGACTGGGGAGATTTCAGCAACCCTCTGTGGCAATGGTCAAGTAAATATGACTCTTCGTATGCCATAAATATTAGAAATTGGCTTGTGGCATATAATGCACCGATTCCCTGAGTAATAGAGACATATGAATGTGTAAAATGATATAAGTCATAGCCATGAGCCATGATTAAGAAATGTAGCACTGATTATAGAAGCAAGTCTATAACCAGGAGAAAAGTCAGGTTATGCTAACACAACGTAGCCACAACCAAAAATGCATGAGCATTGCCAATTAAAGTCCTAAAGATAGGATGCATAAATGATAATAAGCTATATTGCAGGGCATAATAATCTTAGTAGGAAGTCTACTATAGGATGTATAGGGATGAACCATAACGTTAGGTCATATTCAGATTTCTAGACAGTTTGCACGTCACTTACTCTAAAAATCGCCCAGGCCAGCCTATATTTTCTAAAATTATGAAATTTTAGTATGTAATGGGAAACTCGCAGATGAACAACTTTCATGAAGGAAGTTTCTCCTGAATCCTTAAGGATTAGACCGTATCAATTGTTCTTTACAGTAATTCGTAATCTGTCAGATTTCCGAATTTGATTAGGAAACCGCAATATTATGGAATCTATAATCAATTAGAGCTTGGAATGGTAAAGAGGGACCTACCCTATAAGTAGAAATTACTTAGGATCAAGAAGTAGGACCATTAGGCTATGGTCGTGTGATAAAAGTGGGCCGTAGTATTGTTTTATGGCCGACCAATAAAAGTGGGGCCGTGGCTCAAGCAATAAAAGTGGGGTCAAGCATAAGCTATGACCGAGTGATAAAAGTGGGGTCATAGCATGACCACGACCAAGAGATAAAAGTGGGGTCGTGGCATGAGTCACGACCAAGAGATGAAAGTGGGTCCGTGGCAAGAGCCACGGCCAAGCCAAAAGTGTGGGACATGGTGCTAACCATGACCAAGGTATACAAGTGGGGTCGTAGCCTAAACCACGGCCAAGCAAACAAAGTGGGACATGGTGCTAACCATGACAAAGGTATAAAAGTGGGGTTGTAGCCTAAGCCATAGCCAAACAAACAAAGTGAGACCATGACATTAGGTTATGGCCAATCAAAGAAAGTGGGGCCCTGGTATTAGACCCGCAACAACATGGGATGGGATGGCCGTGTGGGCCAGGGAAGGATAGCCGCACATGCTAGGATGGGATGGCGCATAGGCTAGGAATGTCGTGTAGGCTAGAGATGTCGTGTAGGCTAGGTTAGGATGGGATGTGGACCATGGCACTAGACCATAGTCGTGAAAAATCAAAAAATAAGGCCATGGTGGCCAATTCTCTTATACCTACTGCAAATAAACTCATACCTTTCCTTGAGCCATCCACCTGACAACGCCAAGATGCCAGAAATTGGTGCAAAATTACTCTTGCGACCTCTTTGCCAAAAACCACCTGTTTTTGCCTGAAAAACAATGCACCGTCTCTGGGTACTTTCATAATGCTCGAGATCAAAGTCGAACAAGAAAAGCCTAAACCAAGTCAATGGTCGTTCAAGTCTTGCTTCGGTCACAGAGAGGATAGAGTTTGATTTAGGGAGGGAAACAACGAAGAAACTTGAGATCAGGTTGAGGATGTGTGTTGTTCGGTGTAAGAGTTCAGGATCTCCGTCGTAAGGTTGACTGGAAATCTCCAAGGCTAGAAGCGTCTTGTATTGCTCAGGTGTTTTGGCTCTGAGAATGTTTCTGAATGCTCTAGAAAGATGTTCTGCCTTGGATAGAGGAAGCCTCTATTTATAGTGTTGAACTCACCCTGATCTCTCGACAGAGAAAGTGGAAGTCGTGGAAGAGTGGAGGAGAGGAGGACGTTGTTTTAGGTGTAAAACAATAAAGAGAATCTGAGGGGTAAAGTATAAAGTGTAATGATGTGATAAAAGATTGTAATGGAATTCGAGAGGTCAAGATCGAACAAGACTCGCCTAAACCAAGAAATGGCAGTTCGAGTATTGCTTCAGTTACAAGAAGAGGATATAGGGTTGGTTTAGGGAGGGAAGCAGAGAAAGATGAGATCAGAGAATTGCTATAGTTTCTTTGATGTTGATGATTAAATTGCTAGATAAGGATGGATATTCAGTTCTCACTAGATATTGAATGCTGAATGAGAAGAGTTAATCAATTATCGATAAGATAGACTTGATTATACTTGCACTGAATTGAACTTGTTGAACTTATCTGTTCTGTCTTTCCAAACTGGTCGAGTGACCTATTTATAGCAATATATTCCCAATTGATCTCGTAAGAAGTGGAAGAAGTGGAAGAGTGGGAGTGAGGAACGAGTGGGGTCAGTTGTTAAGAGTCTTGCGCCTAATATTAGGGAAGACTAACAACCCACTACCTTATCCCATCTTCTCAGCAACGTTCACACGACCTAGTATCTTTCCCGTTAAGTGATTGAGCCGTTGTAATCACACGTGCCGTAGACCGCCAAACCAAAACCCTAAAGAATATCCCCCCATGTAACTTACTTGATTCTCGTAAGATTTGTTAAATATTTGTTAAGTCAAAGATGACTAGGTGCAAGTCGTACCAATTACTGGTAAACTCAGGACTTTGCGATAAGATAGAGATTTAAGCGATAAGCTTGAATATCTCTTTGAGATTTGGTCTAAGGATTGAGCCGGGCAATCGCCATTTAAACCAATGAGATAAATCTAAGGGTTGAGCTAGCAACCGCCATTTAGATAGGAATAAGATAATTTTAAGGATTGAGCTATGCAATCGCCATTTAGACCGAGAGGATTTCAGCAACTCTCTGTGGCAATAGTCAAATAAATACGACTTTCGATTTGCCATAAATATGAGAAATTGGCTTGTGGCATGTAATGCACCAATTCTCTGAGTAATGAAGACATATGAATGTCTAAAATAATATAAGTCATAGCCATGAGCCATGATTAAGAATTATAGCACTGATTATAGAAGCAAGTCCATAATCAGGAAAAACAGACGAATGATGCTATCACAGCGTAGCCATCATCAAGAATGCATAAGCATTGCCAATATAAGACCTAAAGATAGGCCACAATAATTATAATAAGCCATGTTACATGGCATAATAATCTTATCGGGAAGTTAGGCATAGGGCGCAAAAGATAAGCCATAACATTTATGTTATTTTCGGATTTCTGGACAGCTTGCATGTTATCCAATAAAATCGCCCAGGCCAGCCTATATTAGATAAAATTCCGAATTTTTAGTATGTTGTAGATAACTCACAGAGGAAAAACTTTCTTGAAGGAAGCGCCTCCTAATTGTTCACGGATTGGGCTGTAGAAATCGGCCATTGAAGAACTACGTGAGCTGTCAGATTTCCGAGCTCGATTAGGAAACTAGAGTATTATGGACTCAATAAAATCCATAATCCTCTAGGATTTGAATCAGTGGGACCCATAAATAGGGGGGAGGCTAGAGAAAGATATACTCTAGCTCCAAGGGGGCAATGATAGCCGTGAGAGAGAAGAAGGCCATGGACCTTCATGAGTACAAGCAAGGGAAAACCGTAAGGCCTCCAATGTTTGGCCAAGGCACGACTTTGGGCCTCCAAGATTTGGCCAAGGCATAGCCGTGGAGCTCCAAAATTAGGCCAAAGCAATAG
>JAJJMA010324299.1:0-11245 GCA_023529015.1 Papaver nudicaule
AAATAGCAGAGAACAACCTTATGTAGCACACGCACCAGCAGGGATAATTTGTTATGCTACATGTATGCTTTTTTATAGTGATGGTTGCTTAATGATAAAGCTAAGATTCCTTGTGCAACAAGTTAGCTAGTGACCGTGTAACCACGCCCCGTTACTTAACTTGCACACAATGAATCTAGTCTCCTTTTTATTGTAGAAACCAAGTAGTGTTTATCTAACAAGAGTTTGGTAGATTATAACTACCTCATTTAAGAGTTTTGGTTTCATAACAATTGTGAAAGGATAAACCTTATCCCTTGACTAGGAGATATTCTACAAAACTTATCTCTTAAGAAAGATAATGTAGAAAAACCCTAATCAGAACGGACCACAACACAGGTGTGAAAGTGGGCCATCGTAGCCAGGAGATGGACCTCAGAAACACGACAGGAAACCCTAATCGTAAGTCCCGAGGAGGCGGTTCGCGAACCCCAACGCTTTTGAAAAGCGCTCCCGAAAGTTCCAGAAGATTCCAGAAGCTTCCTACTCCTTTTCCCGAATTCAGCTTTTAGCCACGCTTTTCAGTTTCAATAACTTCTTCGTAACTTCTTCGTTATACAACGGAATTAAGTGATTCTTGAAGCGTTGAATTCGTATTTCCAGTCACTATAACATGCAGACCTACTCAAAGGTCAAAGGTTGCCCTCACTATGATCATATGGACCAAATCTCCTCTGGTTAATATACAATGATGTAATTTCACCGTCATAAGCATTGTTCCACATAGTGAGTTCATTACTTCGATAGATAGAGATAAGAATAACAAGAGTTCAAATAAAATTCAATCTTTACCAACCTTTGTTGATGAAGTCCTTGATGATGTCTTCGTGTGTTCTTCATCTTCGTCTTCAAAGGGTGGAGATCGACTTTAAACTCTACTACCTCTATCCTAACCCGAAGTAAACCTTGAGTAGGCTAAATCAAGAATTGTGTTTTGACACCTAAAACTGACAACTAGCTTGACATACCAACGCTAGTGGGTTTGACCGGACAATGTCCTAACAATCTCCCCCTTTGTCATTTTTAGTGACAAAACCAATTTACATATGGATTCAAATAATATACAATGAAGTACTAACCAGATGTATCTTGATTTCTTGAATTCTTCAACTTCTCCCTTGAGTCTTGATGTGTTCATTAAACTCTTGTTGATGAATCCGTAGTCAGCAGCTACAACATATCCAGCTCAAACAACCATAAAGGTACGCTTAAGCTTACGTGGGTTAGTATGCTCATCCCACATGTTGTTTGTGCGCAAGAGTAAGAATCTGAGCAAACTTTAAAGTTGGTGTATCAAAACTTTTAAAGTGATTCTACTCATTCTTGATACGAAGCTTCTTCTCAGCTTTAATTACTCCCCCTTACTTGATACTTTGTGAAAAGCACAACAAGTAAGCACATGATGTTATCCCCCTATGGTTATGCGCCTTAATGCACCACAAGAACAAGAACCATATGTATTCTCCCCCTATTTGTCACAAAAATATGACAAAGTAGTTAGAGACTAGGGTTTCATACACCTATGATAACAGGTGAAGCTAAGTGCTCGCATATCAAGTGTAAAGATGGTATACTTAGGTAATCTGAACAACAAGATTCCTGAGTTCTCACATTATGGAGAAATATAGATACGCTTTCTCCCAATATTCCACATCCACGCTCCCCAAAAAGATTTGTTATTAAGCGCAAGTTCAAGATAAGAACTCTCCCCCGTGTGGTATTGTTCAAAAGAACAACTTACAAAGCCTAACATGGACAACAATTTAATGTTATCCAGTAATCCTTTGTATCAATTCTCTTTTCCTATCCATTTTCTAAGAAATAAGAGTATGATCACAAAAAGTCTTCTCTTCTTAGAACAAGAAGGTAATAAAACTTTTGTGATATCCATGACTCTGATATTCTAATCATTACTAAGATAGCAATGAATAAAGTCATGTTAGCAATACCCACAGCACGATCAAGAAGATCACGTATCGCTCTCTAAGATACAAAACTTTTGTTAACAAGGGTTGGTTTATTCTTAGAGTAAAGGCTTAACTTTTTCACATGGAGTTTCACCAATAAGTGTGAATAAAGTTTTCCTTGGAAAAAAGATCACATTGGACTTTATGAGTTCCAGGAGTCTCAGAGTTTAACCCGAGTGAAATTCTGAAAGAATATCCACTAAATCCGACACCAGCAAAGTAACCGACATTGGGTTCGCGTCCTAGTTCGCGAAATGTTCAGTCACTTTGGAACTCAGAAGAAATCCGAGTTTCTGGTTTGCGAACCGGTTCGTGAACCGTGCGCTTGTTAGATTTCGTCAAATCTGGATTCCGCTGGAAGTTCTGGGCTTACCAGGACTTAGACGTGTATACGTCCTCATCTATAATCCAACATACTCAAAATAGAGTATAACTCCTCAGATTCACCATTTTCCTACATTGATTTGCAAGCAAACCATTGCAATGGAAAGAGTATTGAATCAAACTCATAATGATCCTATAACCGTAGTACACCAAAAAGTATACTAACACAACAAGAATGTCATGTCGGTAGGATTCATTCTTTGTTCAAAACAAAAGTCATAGACTTTGTTTGCAACTTGTATATTTAAGAACTCTTAAAACCAAGTTGAGTTAGAGAAACATGAAAGACACATATTCATATTCAAGGATTTGACAACCTTTAAACAAATGAATATTAACTTGATCAATGTTAACATACCAGTATGTAATCTCCAACCGAGTCTGTGCTCTATTCTTGTGCTTTACCTCACCGTATCAATCGAAAGGGCACTACATGGTGAGGTCGCACAAACACAATCAAGTTGTGTTAGGGTGAACAATTTCTTGTTCACCTTTGGTGTTCAAAACATGATCTCCTACATCACTGGGTTGTTTACCAGAAGTAGCCTTCGGCTTAGAGTTCTTTGCCTTACCCTTTTTCCTGTTTTTCACCAGTAACCCAAGCATATCATGTTGTGATTGCATCATACCAAACATTTTTTGGTGAAGTGACACAATAGTTTCCATGAATTCCCTAAGGGTAGCCTCACTAGGGTGATCATTCCCTTTGGCAGTTGTTGCTCTACCAATATTCTTTGCTAATCGGTCATTCAATTTCAACAAGGGGAAATTTACAATGTTTGTGCTATATATAGATCCTCTCTAACAGCCTAAAGAGAACCTAATAGCGAGGGAATGTACAACTATCTACCCGACTTAGCTGCCAAAGATAAAATCAATGGGGATGGCAGCTATAAGATCCTAAACTAGTCATAAAAATGGACACGCAGGTCCCAAAATTGGACACACAGGCCCCAAAATTGGACACACAGGTCTCAGCTTGGACACACAGGCCCAAAAAAATCATTTTCGACTAACCCTGCAGTATGTCTTGTTTGGGTCTTCAATGTCTGTCATAAAATCAGGCTTAGTGCTGAATTCTTCTCTTCCACCACTACCCAACTGAGCTCCACGACTTGCTAATAAGTCGGCTGAAAAGTTCACTTCACGCACGACATGTTCATAATCTACACCTTCATAAGATGACACCGCCTGTAACCATCTTGCTTTCATATTCCACGGGATATTAGCCGTCTGTAAAGCTTGAACAGCAGCAGCAGAGTCCATCCTCACCGTAATATTGCCGGTAGTCCACTTAATAGCCCATTCCATTGCTGTAATGGCACTCATCAATTCTGCCCAATAATTAGTGTTTACGTCAAAACCCAAACACAGTGCACCCAAAACATCAATGTTTTTACTTCTACCATGACCCCAACACCAATATGCCATGATTTCCGATTGCAGCTCCATCACAACATAGTATTAGCTCATCAGTTCGTGGTTCTCGCCATGAATGCTGAGTTATTACTGTCGTACTGACAGTTCTTCTTTCAACCTTGAAGTAATTTAGTAAACTATCATCTTCACCAGGCCTATGATGAACTCTAAACCTTCTTGAGTTCTCATGAATCAATCTATAAACATTTGACTTCATCTTGTGTAATGGAGTGTCAATTCCTTCAAAACACAGCTTGTTACGTCTAGCGCATAACTCCTTCTTCACTGCCATATTTGCAGCAAGCCAGAGACGTTTGATCATAGAAGAACGTTGCTTTGCCTGCTTGTACGAGCTAAGTAGTTTGTAGTCTGCCTTCAATCTGAATAATCCCTCTATCCATTTCCACAGCTCAATAGTTTTAGGACAATCCCATAAAATGTGCTTCAATTCATCGATTCCAGTTGTACAGCTCAGGCACGAGTTATCATTGTTGATCTTAAATCTCTTTCTTGCTGCATCACGTGTAGCACAACAATATTCTCTTTCGAATTTCCAGTTCTGAGCAGCAAGAGAAGGATGAATTCCTTTATTCCATATCAGCTTCATCACCGGCATAGCAGGGTACTTATTACGTATAAGCTCACGAGCAAATTTGACAGAAAACTCACCTTTCTCATCACCTAACCACAGTCTAGTATCCCTTCCACCAACTGGATTTGGCATATTCATCACGTCAACTCCCATGTCAGTCATGATTTGCCTCACATCATCCGGCAAAATCCATCTTCCATCTTGTATTACATCACAAACTCTTGATCTAAACCAGTTTCTGTAATCAACAGACATCCCACGAGCAGCAGCAAGAGTTTTAGGGCCACACCACCTGTCATAGAACAATGATGTTGACCTACCATCACCAATCAGTGTGCCTGTATTATCATCAACGATTGATTTAACCCATCTGATACCAGGAAGGATTGAAGAACGAACCCATCCAGCAGCAATGTCACCATTTTCCTTAAAAAATCTGGCACGCAGAAAACGAGCACAAATCGTGTTGGAGTGTTTAATTCTCCACCACAGCTTCATAATCATAGCCTGATTCATCACCTTCAAGCTAACCAGGCCTAAACCCCCTTCCTCTTTGGGGCTGCAAAGTTTATCATATGCAATCACAAAACCCTTAGCCTGATTGCTGTCACCCGACCATATAAAGTTGGCTATAGACCTTTGTATTGATTCAATGAGCTTTGAAGGCCATTTGTATATAGCCATAACGTGCAATGGATAACTCAGAATGATTGACTTCACCATCACCACCCGAGCTTGAAAGGTAAGCAATCTGCCAACCCATGAACTCAACTGCTTCTGAATTTTATCTGCTACATGCTTGACATGTTCCAATTTAACTGCACCATTCGAGAGTTCTACCCCTAAGTATCTGTCAGGGTAAGTAGCTAGCTCCATTCCCAGAATGTTTACAACTTCATCTCTTCTTTGATTGTTAGCACCACCAAAATAGACTTTACTCTTCTGTCTGCTTATTACTTGACCCGAAGAAGTCGCATAAGTATCAAGCAGAGCAAGCAGATTGTTTAAACTCTTATTGTCACCCCTGCAAAAAACAAAAATATCGTCAGCAAAAAACAAGTGGGTTGGTGAAACCCCCTTCTTTGTTAGCATAAACATCATGTCCCTATTTTGAAATAGTTTCATAATGTTTCTACTTAAGATGTCTTCCATGAGAACAAAGATCAAAGGAGATAGAGGGTCTCCTTGACGTAGTCCTCTATCGATTCCAAAGAAACCTTCTGGACTGCCATTGAAAAGAATTGATATTCTTGCTGATTTTAAAATGCTGAGCAGCCAAGAACACCACTTCTCTGAGAACCCATAACGTCTGAACACTTCTAAGACGAAACCCCAACTGACCGTATCAAAAGCTGCTGTTATGTCCAACTTCATCCCCACATTACCAAATTTTCTCTTCTCATCCAGCTCTTGTATCATCTCTGAGGCAAGAGCAATGTTGTCATGAATGTTACGTCCTTTTAAAAAGGCCACTTGCTCCTCAGAAACCAGTTTATCCAACACTGAACTCATTCTGGTAGCCATGATCTTAGTGAAGATCTTAAAGAAAAAATTACTAAGTCCTATAGGACGAAACTTCTTCAATGAATTGGCACCAGACTCTTTAGGCAACAAAATAAGGAAGCTACTGTTAACTCCATTAGGAATACGCTGTTGAATCCAACATGAAGTTACAGCTTTGTATAGGTCATCACCAATTACATCCCAGCAATGACGATAAAAATGGCCTGGAAAACCGTCCGGGCCTGGAGCACTGTCTGCACCTAAGTCAAACACTGTCTTCTTGATCTCATCCATGCTAGGAATAGCATCCATCCTCTTCGACTCCTCTTCAGTGATTTTCTGGTGTTGAACATCAAAAATATGATCATTCAAGACAGAATTTTCACCATTGAACTTGGTTTGGTAATACTGCACCGTCATCTGCTTTAATTGCTGGACATCAGTGACTGAATTGCCTTGCTCGTCAATCAATTCAGTAATTGCATTAGTACTGCGTCTCAAACGAATACAGTTATGAAAGAAAGCAGTATTGCTATCTACCAATATTCTTTGGTATCCACTTTTGAGTGGTCTTAGTAGCAACATGATCTTTCTTCCCATCTTTCTCATCAAGGTTACTTGAGAGAGAATTGGATTGACTATCCTTTTGCAGGTTAGTTGATCTCCAATTGGGAACATCAGATCTAGTCTTCGCTTGTACAAAGTTATTTTCCTTTCTGTAATTTTGACGATTACGAGAGGACTTTGTAGAGCGTTTATAGGCAAAACTTGGCTTGCCATAATTCTGTTTCTTATGCCTGAAGGTTGGACGTTCACAACCTGGATCATTAGAAGATGCTCTGTTGTTGTTAGTTTTGACGTTAATCTCCAAAACAACAGGAATAGTCGAGCCATTGGCTTTCTCATTCCTTTTACGGAATCTGCAACTTCTAGCCAAGTGACCTTTACCACCACAATAAAGGCAATTTTTAGTAACAAAAGGAGTGGCATGCTCGTTGTTACCTGGATGTGCATGTGCTTTCTTTGGAGCTTGATAAATCTTGCTCTTCTTCTCCTTGACTTGTTTTGGAGGTAGGTCACCTTGAGGATCAGTGGTTGCCTTAAGTTGAGAAGAATCCTTAGCCTTGACAAATTTCACCTCTTTGTTATTACTTAGAGCGTCTATTCCTTTATAGCCCAAACCTCGTGTATCACGATGATTTTTACTCGCTCCTAACATTGAGGTTAATTTGTTCGAGCTATTTTTGAACTTATTCAAGTTTTCCCTTAAACTCAAGTTCTCTTTTTCCAACATTTTGATCTTTTCAAGAGCTTTAACTAGATCATTCTTGAATGAATCACCATTCTTAAGGATATCTAGTTCAGATGTGTCCTGATCAGAGTCCCCAGCAGCATAGGCAATGCCTGTATTACACTCTTGATAAAAATATTCATCTGGCATATCATCAAGAGTTGCAGTGTAAGCTGGATTCTCTTTTGTCTCTTTAGTAGGGCAGCCAGAGGATATATGCCCAAAACCAAGACATTTTAAGCATTGAATATCATCATCAACACAATTAAGTGTCTGAGAGGGAGATGATGTATGTTTAGATAATCCCCTTTTCTGTTTTTTAGGCAGATACAATGCTTAGTTCGTGATTTACTAGATTTATCATTAGATGTACTAGTACATTTCACGAACTCAGGACCAGTACCTATCCCTTTTATCACGAGATTTCTGACATGTTGTGTGATTAAGGACATAGTAGAGCTTAATTCCTTTTCGAGACGATCATCACACATATCAACCCGGGAAGTGTTGATTTTGTCAGAAGAGGTACAAGGAGGGCTAACGGCTTTAAAATCCATTGATCTATTACGCTCATGATCAAAGACTTTAATTTTACTAACAAGGTCACTTCTTGTTATTGTTAAGCCGTGTACTTCTTGGATGGCATGTTTTTTCGATTCGTATCTTGAGGGTAATGACCTCAGAATTTTACACACAATGTCTCTTTCCGGAATAGTTTTTCCTAAAGTATGACAGGCATTCACTATCTCAGACAATTTGTGGTTGAATTCTTCAAAGGTATCATCCTCAAGCATTCGAAGGTTTTTCAGACATAAGGTTTTGAAGCCTTGCATCCTTTTATGCGGCATTTCCTTCGAATACGTTCCTTAATCTTTTCCAAGCCTCGTAAGAGGTTTCACATGTAGCTATGTGATGTAAGAGATCAGGTGTAACTGCATGAATGATAGCATTAAGCCCATCATAGTTTTGCTTAGCGGCGAGTGTTTCCACATCATTATAAACCGCTATGACTTTGGGAACAGTTTTACCGTTAACTTCAACAGTTGGTGGTATATATTCCTTCATGACATAAACCCAAGTTTTAAAGTCTCGGGCTTGCAAAAACGAAGTCAATGCAGTCTTCCACCATAGGTAATTTGTGCCATCGAACTTTGGTGGTACGTTACAAGTTCTTACGCTTTGATCCATGACTCACAAGCCTAGATAAACACAGACAATTACGTCTTTAATGTGTTCACCTGCTCTGATACCAATTGAAAAATGAGGGGTACCGAAATACAACCAACTTTTCGTTTGGGCTCGTGAGACTTATGGTCAGATCTGGACAAATTGAATTTCAATATCCAAATCTGTATAACCTGAGTTGTGATCACAAGTGATCAATTCCTACAAAGAAAAGTCTTTGTAAATCTTTATTCAAGATTTGGAATCAACGACAGATTATTAATAACGTACAACTTGTGTTGCTTTAATTATATAATCAGAGATATAATGCGGAAAGTAAAAGCACACAAGACACCAGAGATTTTTTTAACGAGGAAACTACAACCTGTAGAAAAACCTCGGGACCTTGTCCAGATTGAACACCACACAGTATTAACTGTCTACAAACACTAACCTACTATCAGACTTGGATTGGGATGTAGAAGAGACCGATTCCACCCTCCAAGTGAATCAGCTACTGTTGCACTCTTTACGTCTCTTGGATCTCGCAAGACCCTACGCACTTGATTCCCCTAGCTGATGTCCGTTACAGGCCTATGAGCTGCTTAAACCGCTGTTAAAGGCTTTTTGTACTCAATCCGTCTTTCGACAGAGAATACGTAAAGAACAATTTTCCCTTTAGATATAATCAAGGTTTTGGAAAACTTGTTTTGTGCTCTTGAGGAACCGTACACAAGGTCAGGTATCAAAAACACACAATTAGGGTTTGCACGAGAACCGTGACGACCTAATTGTATTATTGCAAGAACAACTAGAGAACCTAGAGATATCTTGCAGAATCTCTAACCTATATGTAAAACAACCTAAGTTGATGTACAATATATATCGTATCTATCAATCCTGGTTTTACAACCTATAATCCTTGAATGGCCTTATTGCAGAAGAGAAGGACCATAGAATAGACAAGGATTATGATGGTCTACCTGGATACAAGTTCAGAACTATCTAAAGAAGAAAGATAGTTAAACTTGGGTTTACAATCCCTAAGTAAAGTCTTTTGTAATTCTCACCTTGTTCGTGAAGAACAGAAATAGCAGAGAACAACCTTATGTAGCACACGCACCAGCAGGGATAATTTGTTATGCTACATGTATGCTTTTTTATAGTGATGGTTGCTTAATGATAAAGCTAAGATTCCTTGTGCAACAAGTTAGCTAGTGACCGTGTAACCACGCCCCGTTACTTAACTTGCACACAATGAATCTAGTCTCCTTTTTATTGTAGAAACCAAGTAGTGTTTATCTAACAAGAGTTTGGTAGATTATAACTACCTCATTTAAGAGTTTTGGTTTCATAACAATTGTGAAAGGATAAACCTTATCCCTTGACTAGGAGATATTCTACAAAACTTATCTCTTAAGAAAGATAATGTAGAAAAACCCTAATCAGAACGGACCACAACACAGGTGTGAAAGTGGGCCATCGTAGCCAGGAGATGGACCTCAGAAACACGACAGGAAACCCTAATCGTAAGTCCCGAGGAGGCGGTTCGCGAACCCCAACGCTTTTGAAAAGCGCTCCCGAAAGTTCCAGAAGATTCCAGAAGCTTCCTACTCCTTTTCCCGAATTCAGCTTTTAGCCACGCTTTTCAGTTTCAATAACTTCTTCGTAACTTCTTCGTTATACAACGGAATTAAGTGATTCTTGAAGCGTTGAATTCGTATTTCCAGTCACTATAACATGCAGACCTACTCAAAGGTCAAAGGTTGCCCTCACTATGATCATATGGACCAAATCTCCTCTGGTTAATATACAATGATGTAATTTCACCGTCATAAGCATTGTTCCACATAGTGAGTTCATTACTTCGATAGATAGAGATAAGAATAACAAGAGTTCAAATAAAATTCAATCTTTACCAACCTTTGTTGATGAAGTCCTTGATGATGTCTTCGTGTGTTCTTCATCTTCGTCTTCAAAGGGTGGAGATCGACTTTAAACTCTACTACCTCTATCCTAACCCGAAGTAAACCTTGAGTAGGCTAAATCAAGAATTGTGTTTTGACACCTAAAACTGACAACTAGCTTGACATACCAACGCTAGTGGGTTTGACCGGACAATGTCCTAACAATCTCCCCCTTTGTCATTTTTAGTGACAAAACCAATTTACATATGGATTCAAATAATATACAATGAAGTACTAACCAGATGTATCTTGATTTCTTGAATTCTTCAACTTCTCCCTTGAGTCTTGATGTGTTCATTAAACTCTTGTTGATGAATCCGTAGTCAGCAGCTACAACATATCCAGCTCAAACAACCATAAAGGTACGCTTAAGCTTACGTGGGTTAGTATGCTCATCCCACATGTTGTTTGTGCGCAAGAGTAAGAATCTGAGCAAACTTTAAAGTTGGTGTATCAAAACTTTTAAAGTGATTCTACTCATTCTTGATACGAAGCTTCTTCTCAGCTTTAATTACTCCCCCTTACTTGATACTTTGTGAAAAGCACAACAAGTAAGCACATGATGTTATCCCCCTATGGTTATGCGCCTTAATGCACCACAAGAACAAGAACCATATGTATTCTCCCCCTATTTGTCACAAAAATATGACAAAGTAGTTAGAGACTAGGGTTTCATACACCTATGATAACAGGTGAAGCTAAGTGCTCGCATATCAAGTGTAAAGATGGTATACTTAGGTAATCTGAACAACAAGATTCCTGAGTTCTCACATTATGGAGAAATATAGATACGCTTTCTCCCAATATTCCACATCCACGCTCCCCAAAAAGATTTGTTATTAAGCGCAAGTTCAAGATAAGAACTCTCCCCCGTGTGGTATTGTTCAAAAGAACAACTTACAAAGCCTAACATGGACAA
>JAJJMA010324306.1:0-12784 GCA_023529015.1 Papaver nudicaule
TTTTGGCCCTCGGTTTTGTTGTGGCGCCATGGATGATGGCGCCACGGACTTTGGCCCTTGGCCAGTTGTGGGACGCGTCTCTGGCGCTAATTGTTGTGGCGCCTTGCGCCATGGCCTTGGCCTCTTGGCCAAGGCTGATTTATTGTGAATCTATGTTTTTTTTATGGTTTGCAGCGCCATGCCATGTGGCGTTTATGGCTTTGGCATCTGGCCAAGCTCGACTTTGGGCAGCCTGTGCCTTAGTCGTGGTGTGAGTGCTTATGCTACAACACACTCGAGGTCATGGCATGTTTATCCATGGTATGCTAGACCTCCCTGAATTTGGGGATTAAGTCCGCTTAGGCCTATTTAGGCTGGTGTATGCTTCTCAGAGAGCTCGGACCGGCCTAGAGCTTCGATATTTCTGAGGTTTGCACCAAGACTCGTGTATTGAGTCGTATTTTAAGAGGAAATCCATGAGGATACGTCTCTGTTGATCTTTCACCGTGTACCATCAAGCGAGGTCTGGCTCTGAGCTGATCGATGGGTTTAATATGTTGGTGAGATCGTTAGTACTGCGCTATGATATTACCCTCTCCACCGGAGTTATAAGAGAGAGCTCATAGACAGTTTATTCGGCTCATGGAATGCATTGCATTCTGAGCTATAGAGATGAGCCTGATTAGGCGACTGCCTTTAATAAGACATGGTTTCGAGAGTGTTTTGACAATTTTGTCCCTCTCTCATTTTTCACCATCTACAGGTTCGAGTCCCAGTTTTGATCGTGCACTGCCTTATACAAACAGGTATGTGGTATTGAGAGTTCTTCATTATGCGTTGCCTCCCATTCTATGAGTTCCTTGGCAATCAAATACTTCGATGTTGTGAAGAAAGATCTACCTAGTCGGTTTGTTATGACGGAGCGGGATTCAGCCCTGTGGCAGAGTAACAGGATCAAGCATGCGCAAGACTATTTGTTGGTCATTATGATTGCTGGGCTTAACCAAAAACTTGGGTCTCGACATTTCAGAGCTATCTTGCGTTATAGACTTGGGATCCCTCTTTTCGAAGAAGGAGACACTTGCAGCAGTTGTGGCAGGGGGATGGGTATTTTTTGGGACCATGCCTTGCATTGCTCAAGTGGGATTAGTCTCAAGTATAGACATGACCTGATTCGTGATACATTTGCTGATATTTGTTATCGTGCGGGTGTCCCAGCTAGGAAATAGGTTGATTTGGGGTTCCTCCCAGACACCGGATTAGCTTTGAGACCTGCGGATATCCTAGTGTATAACTGGGATAATGGGCATGATGTGTGTATGTATATCACAGTTGTTTCACCTTTTACAGGCGTAGGGGTGCGGACTTTTGTTCCTGGCAAGGAAATTGATGATGATGTCGCTCGCAAGAGGGACAAATATTTAGAGAAATGTACTGCTCAGGGCTTTTGTCTTGGTGTGCTTGCTTTGACCACTTTAGGGGAGTTGGGTAATGACACGGTGGAGTTTCTGAAAAGATTACGCAATTATATGGCTAGCCACGATGCGAATGTCATAGTTGGGGATTTTCTTTTCCATAGGATTGGGGTTGTTCTTCAAAAAGGGATTGGACTCCAGCTTGTTGCTAGGCTTCCATCTAATTTTTGTAATTCTGTTGATCCTGATTCTGATTAATAAATAATATATTTTTCAAAAAAAAAAAGAAAAGGGTTCGGGTGATTTGTTTTTCTTTGCCTGCTTAAACTTTTAGAACACAAAAAGGATTCTCTTCGAATCATTTTTCCTTTAGCTTCAATGGAGGGACTGGTTCTGGTTACTTTAGGTAAAGAACGCAAGATTTTCAAATTGGTAGTTAAGATACGCTTCTTTAATTTTGCTTACTCTTGGTGGGATTCAAGTTTGAAACTTTAAACTTCGAGTAATAAGCATGGGAGTGACTAAATACAACCCACACAAAGACTAAATACAATCTCCCTACAAAAATCAGATATTAGTTAACTACATTCTACGTAGGTAAAACGACCCACTTCCTGTCATCTTTTCTATTCTTCATATCTAATGCTTTGTTTTTGACTGATCATAATCCTTAAGGTTTTTTTATTACTATTACTAACAAGCAAATTGGGCAACTTCAATATCAAGATTCTTTAAACAAAAGCTAACATAGAAACTAATTAATTTAAAATCCATAGTTGAATTTTTGAGCCTCTAATGATCGATATAGTTAATTGAAACTAATATATTATCTCTGTAGTCTTGTATTCTTTATATCCCCAGATTACTTAGTTTTTTTTTTCTTTTTTCGGTTTGGAATCTTGGGATCGATCCAATTACCTTTCTTAACCTAATTTATTTTCAGATCAAATATCTCCTAACCCTAAAATCCAAAATAAATGGAATGATTTTCTAAGATGGGACGAGAATAGATTTTGAAAGTTGAGAATGGATCAATCAAGATTTTCTGCTTTTTTACCTCGTTCTTTATTAATCAATTCTTAGAAAATAAAATAGGGAACATGATAAAGAGTGAGTTTCTTTTACCCACGTTAAATATGGTTAATAAATATTTAATTTTTATATGAAGGTTGTATTTAGTTTTTATGGGGGTTGTATTTAGTCACTGTCATAAGCCTACATAGTTACCTGACTAAAAGAAAGAAATGCAGCATAGTGTTGTTAATTAGCGAACTTAAGTGGTTGGTCTGCCACTTATAAAACCTATCTACAATTTATTTATTTTTTTGAAAAAGAGGGAAAGAAAAACAGGACCCATTTGATTACAAATCAAAATAGAGAGATCGAGTGGATCTTGATTCTTGAGCAATTCTTTCTATTGATTTGAAAATAATTGGACCTAATTTGATTAGAAAAAGAGATAAAAATTAGTATATGCAAGCACATATTAACCTAGTGTTTTGGTATAGGCCACTCGAGAATCAAATTTGATTAAGACCCAAGTAATATTAGACTAAAACCCAAGTTATTTTGTTAAGGATCTTCCAATTAGAGAATCAAATGAGAGAGAGTGGCGCTGTGAGAGGTGGTGGTGTTATTGAGGAGGTTGCGAGAAAGGTTATCCAATTAGATAGGAAAACCTTTGAGATTTCAGTAGAAACATTGAGTAATAAAAAATTGCTGAGAGTATTGGAAAGAGGATGGGGAGGTGCACGATGTTGGATTGCATTACCAACTGAGGTGGTGTTGTGGGTGGTGGATTTATTAAAACAGTGCTACAAAGGGAAGAATAAGGAAAAAGATTACGAAAAGCTGGAAGGAGATGTAAGTTATTTCCTGAAACTACAACATAATGTAGGAGGGGAATATATTAGATTATGCAGAGGAAGATCAGGTGAGGAGATGAGGGATATTAGTATCTGTTTTCCGGCTGGAGAAAATAGGAGTTGCTGGTCTATAATGGCTGAGGTGTTGGATATCTATGTAGAGAAGGCAGGCTTGAAGAAGGTGGTGCAAGCAGTACCTTCTGAAGATGATTTCCCAAGGGTGAGAAGATCAGTTAAGGAGAGAATGGAAAGAACAGGCAAAATACAAGTTTCAGCTAGAGTGAGCTGGAACACAGTGGCAGTGGAAGTGAAGAGGAAGTTAGGCATTCAAAGGTTCTTAGAAGTGAGGAGTTTGTCAGCTCATGATGGGCTAATACAACTAACAGAGGAGGAGGGGTTGAAGATATGGAAGCCAAGAAGATGGGAAAGTAGAGGTGTGTATTATTCTTTTTCTTTGTATGATGGAACAGTGAAGCATACAAAGGAGAAGGAATACAAAAGGCAGGAGGAGTTGGCTGTGGGAAAGAAGAGGCCTGAGGAGAACAACCAGTTGCATAAGAGAAAGGAGAAGATGATGAAGGAAACCCCATGTTTTGATATTAAGAAAACGGTGGAGAAAGTGAAGTGGTTTAAGATCAGAGGTTTGCACAAATCTTGTTGGTCTTCGGAAGTGATGGAGAAGATTGGGAATGAAATTTCTCTGGGGCAATTTGTCAAAATTTCAAATGATACTATACATTTGAAAGGATTTCAATTTTTTAGGGTTGTTGTCTCAGGTGATCTCTGTCAGGTGCCGGCGGTGCTGATCTCGGAGGTGGCGGAGGAGAAGAGGGTGATGACGGTGGAATGGGATCCGATTTACGGGGAGGAAAATCAATTTGATGAGCAAAATTATAGGAAGGAGGTTGCAGAGTTTGATGACCACATTTTGAAAAATTTTAAAATTCAAAATGCAGTGAATACGGGTCTGTTAGCGCGAAATGCTGAATTGGTTATGGAAAGTCCAACCAGAACTAAGTCAGCTGAAATGGAGGTGGAGATGGATATGGGTAGAGAAGATGGAGCGGGTACATGGGTCTTTATTCCGAAATCAGGTTTCAAGCCTAACCCGGGTCCAGGTCAAATGGTCGTTTATGGTCAAAATTCCACTGTGAATTCAAATATAATAGAATTTAGGGATACAGCTCAATCCCCAAATGTGGAAGTAGGTTTGGCGGAGAATGAGATAGAAGGGGAGGAGAGAAATAATTTGGAGATTGTGGAGCTAAATTTGTTGTCGGAATTGGAAAACAAGGTAGTAAATAAGCTGGGCGACATACATTTATCACATACTGAGAGTATGGAGAAGGTTTTGGAAGTAGCTGAGCTGATGTTAGCTCATTGTTTAGCATATGGAGGAGTTTGTGAAGGTGATAAAAAATCATTGGAAGGGGTGGTGATGAAGCAGGTTTTGAAGTATAAGGAGAGGGTCCAAAGATTAAATGCAAAGAAGGCTGAAGATGCAAGAGGAAGATTGGATGAGCAGTGGATAAATGAGCTGTCAGTTGAAGTAGCTACTCCTTTAAAGATTGCTGATGGTGTCCAGGAAAATGAAGATGTAGTTAATGGATCTAAAACTCATTAGTTGGAATATACGTGGGTTAAATGGTTTTGAGAAGATTAATGCTCTAAGGAGTTTGATTTTAGCTCAAAAATGTGATGTTTGTATGGTGCAGGAAACAAAAATGATGAAAATAGACAATTGGTTAATTAAGCAATTGTGGTTTGATGAATGTTATGATTTTCAATATTTGAAGTCAACTGGTTCTATGGGTAATAGTGGTGGGTTGCTTACTATTTGGAATACAAACAAGGTCAAGAAGGAGGATGTGAGATTGGGCTTAAATAATATTTCTGTGATGTTTAGCTCAGCTGTAACACAGCAGAAGTGGGTGTGTTGTAATATTTACTCTCCATGTGGGTATGATGAAAGGAAAGCATTTTGGGAAGATTTAGGAAGAGTTAGAAGTTGGTGGGAGGGGCCTATTTGCATTGGTGGTGATATGAATGCTGTAAAAAGTGAGAAGGAGAGGAATCATGGTGAAGGTGATAGTAGGAATAATGGCTTTCTTAATGATTTTATACAACAATTTCAGATGGTGGATTTGCAATTAATTGGTGGAGCTTACACATGGTCAGATATGCAAGCTGAACCTTTACTTTGTAGGCTAGACAGATTTTTGTTGAGTGTGGAGTTGGATTTATTGTTTCCTGAAGCAGTACAAGTTGCATTAACTAGAGTTACTTCAGACCACAAGCCTATAATGTTGGTAACTAAGCCTAAGATACAGTGCAAACCATACTTCAAGTTTGAGAATGGTTGGCTTTTGCATAAAGATTTTTTGAGGAAGATAGCTGAATGGTGGGGTATTATGGACTTTCAAGGTGGTGCAAGTTTTGTTTTTTTCAAGAAAATGCAAAACTTGAAATGTTTTTTGAAGAATTGGAGTAGGTTGGAGTATGGTGGTGTGAAGAGACAGAAGATAGAGTTACAAGAGAAGGTATCTCTGCTGGATCAGATGGAGGAATCTCAAGCTCTATCTAAACACCTGTTTGAAGAAAGGCTGAATAGTCTTATTAAGCTGAAGAATATTGAAGCTCAAGAGGCTAGGAAGTGGTTGAATAGATCTAAACAAACTGAATTCAGAGAGGGTGATTCAAATACTGCTTATTTCCACAGAAAAGCAAGTGCAAGGAGAAAGAGGAATACAATAATGAAACTAGATATTGATGGAGTGGAGTGTTTTGATCAGGAGGGGATAAAATTGAAGATGAGGAATTACTATGAAACTTTATTTGTGGAGCAGAACAATGTGTCATTTGGCATGGACAACATACAATTTCCAGTATTAGATGATGCAAAGAGGGAGGAGATGGAAAAGGAGTTCAGTGAAGAAGAGGTATTTGTTGTTATAAAAAGTTTTGGCAATAACAAGTCTCCAGGGCCAGATGGTTTCTCAATGGAGCTCTACAAGGCTTGTTGGCATATTATCAAGGGTGATTTCATGAAGGTGATGGAGGAGTTCTATAAATTTAGTTCTTGGGATTGAAGGATGAATTGTTCATTTATTTCTCTTGTCCCTAAGAAATCAGATTCATGTACTGCTAAGGACTTTAGGCCTTTGAGTCTTTTGGGGAGTGCATATAAATTTTTGTCAAAAGTGTTAGCAAATAGGTTGAAGCTAGTAATACACAAGCTTATATCTGAGTCACAAGGAGCATTTATGAAAGAAAAACAAATTTTAGATGGGGTGCTTATAGCTGCTGAATGCATTGACAGCAGAATGAAGATGAAGAAAGCTGGCTTGGTTTGTAAGATAGATATGGAGAAGGCATTTGATAATTTAAAATGGAAAGCACTGTTTAAGATCTTGGAGAGACATGGGTTTGGTATTAGGTGGATATCATGGATTAAATGGTGTATAGAGACTTCTAATATTGATGTGTTGGTGAATGGAAGTTCAACTGAAATTTTTAAGCCATCTAAAGGAATTAGACAGGGCTGTTCTCTATCTCCATTTCTGTTCTTGTTGGTGGTGGAAATATTGTCTAAACTGATTGTTGATGCAAGAAGAAGAGGTCAACTAAATGGGTTTCAGGTGGTGGAGAATGGTGAAGTCATATCTCATCTACAATTTGCAGATGATACTATCATATTTGTGGATGCAAATGTAGATGAGGTTAGGAGGTTACTACTAATTTTATCTTCTTTTGAATTGCTCACAGGTACGAAGCTCAATCTAGAAAAAAGTACAATGATTGGTGTGGAAATAGACAATGAGGAGTTACAAGATTTGGCTATGGAGTTGGGTTGCAAAGTGGAAAAGTTCCCAATAAAGTACTTGGGATTGCCTTTAGGTGCTGTGTCAAGAAGCATGGGTGTATGAGAGGAAGTAGTGATGAGAATGGAGAAAAAACTTGCAACTTGGAAGAAGAAATTTTTGAACAAAGCTGGAAGACTGGTGCTGATCAAGAGCTGTCTTGCAAGTCTACCATTGTATTTCTTGTCACTAATTAAGATGCCAGTGGGAGTGAAGGAGAAGATAACTAAGCTGATGAGAGGATTCTTGTGGGACTCAGATGAGGAAAAAAGGAAGATGTGCTGGGTGAGTTGGGGGAAACTATGTAAGCCAAAGAAGAAAGGTGGTTTGGGGGTGAAGGATTTGAAATGCACAAGTAAAGCTCTAAAAGCCAAGTGGGTGTGGAGATATACAAGGGAGAAGAGAGCACTGTGGAGGAGAGTGGTGCAACAGAAATTTCACAATGATGTAAAGGTGTTTATGCCTACTGATGATGACAGCAATGAAAGAAGAAGTGTTTGGAAGCATATTGTGCAGTCATCTGAGTTTATGAATAACCATGTGGTGTTAGCAGTAAGGAATGGTGAATCTATTAGATTTTGGCACGATAAATGGACTACTGCAGGGCCACTAAAAGTAAGATTTCCAGACATTTATGAGGTATGTATCAACAAGCAATCATCTATTGCAGACATGGTGGTGGGAAGAAGGTTAATGTGTCACACTAGAAGAGGATTGTATAGTCATGAGAAGCTGCAATGGGATTTCCTGTGTAATGAGTTGGGGCATGTACATGGTCTATCAAATGAGGAGGACATTGTGGAGCTGTTGCCTAACTTTTCAGTGAAGCAGTGCTATGATTTGTTACAAAATGACAGTTCAGAATGTGACTTTGTAAGATTTTTATGGGTGAAGGGAATACCAAGCCAAGGTGAGCTTTATGTTGTGGGCTAACTTTCATAGTTCTTTGCCAACACTAACTATGTTAAGGCATAGAGGAATACAGTTAGAGGATGTTAGATGCTGGTTGTGTAAGCTGAATGAAGAAACATGTGACCATATTCTTTTAACTTGTAAATATGCATTTGATGTGTGGAGTCATTTTATAAGAGCTTTTAAGGTGAGTTGGGTGGCACCAGATACAATGTTAAAGCAGCTTCAAGCATGGAAGATGAATGCTATGTCAGGGAGATGTAGAGATGTTTGGTGGAAGGTTTGTTATGCCATAATGTGGCATCTTTGGCTTGAAAGGAATAGGAGATCTCATGGTGGGAGGAGTATGGAAGCTACAGAATTGGTTTTGTTAATTAAGCAAACTATGGTTTTATGGTTTACAGGCACTGATGTCTTTAGATATTTCACAACAGATCAAATTCTGTTCAATTGGAAAACTGTCCTCCATGTGTAGAATAATTGGAGGCAGACTCTTGTAATGGTTACAATTCCTTTTTCTCTTTAATATAACAACTCCTTATTCAAAAAAAAAAAAGGATCTTCCAAAATCTTTGAAATGACGTAAATTTACCTAATTAAATTTGGCCCCATGAGAGAGTATTTGGCCCCATGAAATTTTAAACATATCCTTTAGAAGTGGTTATGGGACAACTACAAATTGGCGAAAATACCCAAATGCCCCCACAATAACTTCTCTAATTAAACCCAAAAACTTAAACCAAAATTTTTTTTTCATAAATTTGCCGATTCTCTTCCTCTTCCTCTTCTTCTTCTACATCATTTTCATTTTATTTTCAAAACCAAAACATCGTCGAATAATCGACGATTTCCAAAAAAAAAAAAATTGTTATTAATTCTATAAAACGCGATGGAACGAGAGAAGAACAAAGGACCGGACCCTAGAACATTCAAAGAATCAGGAATCGACGTAGACAAAGTTTACCAAATTTCTTCATCGAACCCGAAAACGAGGAAAGCGAGTAAAGAAGAATTACAAGCTCTTAAAGAGAAGCAGAAGAAGAAGAGCCCACCCCTGGTGACGAGAATGAGGTATTGCATTTGAAATTTGGTTGATTTTTCACTCCAATTTGATGATTTTCAACCCGACAGTTCGCAACTGTCACCCAGAATCGTTGTATGTTAGTGTAAATATTCAACGATTATTCAACCTGTTATTCTTCTGAAACTGCAACGAAGAACAATCGTTGTATGTTTTTGTTACTGTAAAACGATTATTGTTAGTCGTTCTATATTCAATTGAACATAAACCGATTAGTTTTCCCTCTAAAATTTAGAAATTAGCCTTTTCGAATTCTAGAGCACAATCGTTACAATTTCATATGAATAATCAACGAAAGAATTCTGCCATAATAGTTTCTTCTTTTGTGTTTAGTAAGCCGATAGCCGATGTTATTCGTTATATATGCTGTCTTATTTAAGCCGATTGCATTAATTTTTCAGGCTAAAAATTCCCGAAGTTTCTTAGCCTTAATCGTTGATTGTTTCCATACCGACTGATTTGAGCCAGAATTTAATCGGTTATTATTCATAAACATGTTCACCGTTTATTTCTTCCTTTCATAATCGTTTTATGTTTAAGATTTTGTGTGCCGACTAATGTAGTATACAAATCTTGATTTTCCTGTGACTCCATAATCGTTGGTTCTAAACACTTACAAAAGCCGATTGGTGTAAGTACGAAAATATAATCGGTTTATTTTTTCACCAATGTCCACCGTTTTTGTTTCTTATGTTATTAATCGGTTTATATTTCATTTTAATTGAGCCGATTGGTTTCTGTGTAACTGTTAATTTGTTTCTTGTTTTATGTTATAGGGAAAACATGAAATCCAACACACCACATGCTAAGGTTAAAGAGGTTGTCAAGAAGAAGAGACAGGATCCTGTTGCAGATCCAGCCGCCACACAAGTTAGATTGCCTCCCCGTAGAGAGGGTAGTGCACCTTTGAGTGCGGCCAGTCATAAAGTTGCTGCTAGACAGCTTGATGTCGATCAAAAAATCTCTGAAACAACAACACCTGCAGTTGAAGAAACACAGGAGAAATCCCCAGCTGATGCAGCTGATGTTCAGCAACCAGTGGGTGAAGAATTGGCTGTCTTACCGGCGGGGGAAGAGCCCGAGAATGAAGCACCCGAACAACCAATACAACCGCTTCAAATTGTACAGCCCCAAGAACCAATACAACAAGATGGTGGACAACAGGGAGCTCAATAAGAGGGTGGACAACAGGGGGCTCAAGAAAAGAAGGCTAAGAGACCAATGAGGAGTTACATGCCGACCAAAGAGCAGATGTTTCCCGACGAGGAGCTCGGTACACCTTTGGATAATATGTACCTCTTATGGGGCTATGTGGGTAGTTGGGCCAACATCGTCTACAGAACCATCGTAAGTATCTCATTTAGTTCTCTTTTTCTTCATTTATTCATCCAAGATAACTCCATTTCATGTTACAAAACATTGATATGTTTTGTAGGACCACGAGGATGCAATACGTCTTCTCAAACACCAATCGGAGTCGGGAAAGATGGACAAATGGCCCTTGGAAAGGGTAGGTGAACGCCCTGAGGATCCTAAAGCATTGGAGGAGTGGTTAGCTAGCGGTGAAGCCCCTCAAGTGGTCGAGATCGTCAAGAACTCGGGGTTGTATCCTGCCATTGCCAGTACTTCCACCATTGGATATGACAAACCACTTGTTTCTGCCTTCGTTGAAAGGTATTATGGGGAGACAGATTCTATGCACTTCTGGTTTGGCGAGAAGACCATCACTCCGGATGATGCTCATGAGATTACAGGTCTAAGCATTGAAGGCAAATCAGTTAGGAGCATCGGCTTTACCAAGGACATGGACTTCCTCAAGGACGTGGAAGGCGCACCCGAGGTCTCCGCCTTCGCCAAGGACCTTGACTGGAAGCTTATCTATGCTTTTACCGAAGCCAAATTGGGTTGGGACAAGGCGAAGACCGATTCAGAGATGATTTCTTGAGTTCAAAGGTCGAAGACATTCCAATTGAAATCTCTGAGGGACCAATTCAGGGGGACTCTGCGGCTTCATGAGGAGAGCAAGTTGGATCCCAAGCGGGTCACTGCGACAGCCACTGCGTACATTATCTACATCTTGGGAAGTGTCATATTCCCCGATACATCTGGTTCTCGGGTGAATGCAACCTATGTGCAGTTTTTGGCTGACTTGGATAGGTTGAATGAGATCTCATGGGGCACTGCGTGTCTAGCATTCTTGTTGAATGAGATGAGAAAAGCTTCTAGGGCGGAGAAGGATCAAATTGGGGGCAGTATGCCTATACTTCAGGTAATCCATGTGCATTCATTTGTCGTCATCCTATTTGTGGTAGTATACTTAGTATCTTATACTCCCATGCTTCACTTGTAGGCGTTCATATATTTGCACTTCCCAGAGTTTGCCGAAAGGGCGCAGCCGAACCCTGATTGGAAAGAGGGTGACTATCTAGGGAGCAAATACATGTACAACGGGAAGCCCTCGGGATAAGAACAAACTTTGATTGAGATTAGGACTCGATTGGACAACTTGCCTGTCGAGAAAGTTGTCTTCGATCCTTACATTAAAAGGAGAGAAGAAGGAAAGATTGTTAGTAGCCGCATACAAAGGTACTTTGGACCTCTGTTTCACCCCACCAGGTATGTTTTCTACAATCCGACGAGAGTGGCTCGTCAATGTGGTGGTGTACAAAAGGAACCAATTGAGACAGCGTTCGGATTGGGTGACTTAGATAAAAAAAAGTCAAGCCTATCCTCATGCAATTGACATTGTGCACAAACCTCCTTGTACATCCACTGATTGGGACAAACGAGGTGAGCGTTTGCTTCATCTTCCAGTTCTTATCTCTCCGAATGATTGGGTCGACCCTGAGTATATGAAGTGGTTGAAGATGTGTTCCCATCCTCATGTCATACGCCCTGAAAAGAGAAAGTTGATTGCTGATCCAAGAGAAGTCGTCGATGTATATGTAAGTATTCGCTTGTGTCCTATTAACTTTAATCATTATATATATGTACTTAGTGTATGTTGTATGATTGAAAACAGAGACCTCGAGTCGGCAAAATGCTTAAGGAGTTCCATTCAGAGATTGTGAAAGGTGGTATAGATAAGAGGGCTGAGAGGATCTTGAAGAAAGCTCTTGACCAATTGTTGAACCTGGAGAATAAAAGACGAGGAGATCTGTTTGGACAATCTCAAGAACCACCACCGGAGAGGCCAAAGCGCAAGACAAGGGGGAATGAAGCCACAACAAGTGCTGCTCATGAGGATGCACAAGAACCACGACCTAAACGAGGTCGTGGTGGTGGAAGAGGTCGTGGTGGTCGCGGTGGTGAGGCTACACAAGAAGCACCACCAGCTAAAAAAGCTCGAGGTGGTAGTAGTAGTGCTCGTGGTGGTGGAAGAGGTCGTGGTCGAGGTTAAACTCTAAATAGTTTGAAAACACTTGTTTAACTTTGGTTATGTTGACTTAAAACTCGTTCGTTCTGTTGTTTAACTTTGGTTGTGTCGACTTTAAACTTCTTTGGTATGTTTGTGTAGGATGCTAACTTTGGTTGCTAGTTTATGTGAATGAATGTGGGTTGTGTACTTATATTTCTGTCAGTTTTTATGGCTTAATCGGTTTACCTTGGTGTATACAGACAATCGTTCGATAATATTTCTTTCCAAAAACGATTATTGACTTCCAGGAAAAT
>JAJJMA010324308.1:0-31103 GCA_023529015.1 Papaver nudicaule
ATAAATCGTTGGTGCATCATTCTCATAGATATGTAGTTAGAAAGTTGATGCAGGCTTTAATGAACAACTAACCCCTCCCTCATGGCAATTTTTACAACCACATCGTAGAAGTTAGGTGATTGTGGATCGTATATGTGCGTAAAGAAAATAAATATATCGCAGGAAACAAGGGAAAAAAAAAATGTGCCCCAGCCACACCTTCCAAACTCCTAGTTCATGGATTTCGCTCTCTCAACTATCAGGGCTAGGACTGGCGAACCTCAATTTTCACTGGTTGAACTTGAGGAGGCTCCTCAACAACCTCTTACTGCACAGCCACCACTTTCAGCTCCTCCGCAATAGGTCCTTGGTACGTTGTACGGAAAATTCTACTCCACTTGGCCCTCGTCGACGTACCTAAAAACATCATTTTGAACAAAGTAACCCTTTTCTTGTGGGGCAAGAAAAAATGACTGGGTGAACTTCCTTCCTACGATGTCCTTCCCAGTTAGACATCCAGTAACTAAATCAATTACACCATCCTTGTGGGAATGGGAATATTGAGCATCTGCAGTTTTTATCTCTGACTTGTACTCTTTGGAGTTTAGCGATAAGATCTTTGCATTGATGTCCTGGTAAAATGAAAAAAATAAGCGATATTTCAAGTCAGTCAACTGAGGATCACTGCAATAAAACACCAGATCCCAGTAATCAATGTACATGAATGCTGCTTAAGATAATACAAACTACAATAAATTAAAAATTTGATTGTCCTTTGAGCACTAAGGATTATCACCAGTAAGTTAACAAGCAACAGACAGTCCCAACATACTCTTATTGCACAACCAATAATATTAAGTTTGATTTCTAGATGATTAAATAAAACTTACACACGTACATTATAACCAGTAAATGAGATAATGTTAGTCTTAGAAAACTTACATCAATCGTTGATACCGTCGACATAACACCATCTGGCCCTGGTCGACTTAAAACACTGAAATCCTGATAGAACTGGAAAACCAGCTCCGGAGATTGGTGAAGGATGTGATAGTACTGCTCCACGAAAGCATTTCCAACCACTTGAGCACTTGGAACAACCTCAGGAGTTTGTGTTGCCATCTCTGCATTTCCAACAACTTGAGCACTTGGAACAGCCACAGGAGTTTGTGTTGCCATCTCTGCATTAAATCAAAGTATCAACATGCCACTTAAGTTAGATATATTACTTTAAATATTCAAAAGTATAGAAACACTTAACAAAGCCATTCCCCAAAACCTAAACTTAAACTCACAACAGTTTCACTAAGCCAAATCAACGGTATTACTTATTTTTCCACGAACTCACCTGAATTGTGTGAAACTAGACTTCCAACGAACTCACCTTCATTGAGTGAAACTAGACCTCCAACAAACGTAGTCAGTGCATAAAAATGTTTTGGCATGCAGGGTATATCAAGACTCACAAGTCTTCTGCTTGTTGGGTCATATGAGACTAAAGCGTCCTCACCTTCATCTTCTTTACGTACACCCTGTAATAGAATTTCGCCATTCTTACTGAGATAATGCAGGGGCCATAAAGCTTCAAAGCTTGTTTTATCTTCCGAAAAGCTAAAAATTTTGGTCCAGGAATCTATAACTCCATAATCTTTCATCACCCAAAGATCCAGGTTACTCTTGTGAAATTCAGCATTAACTGATAGGTAAAGGTTTTCGTCTCCCAAAACACCCACTTCCATATCATAAGACGAGTACAATTCGTTGTCCAGATAGCAACTGGGTATCTTGAATTCTTTGGTTCGCTCCTCAACTATATCGAATGAAACTATAACCTTAGTTTCTCCTATCCAATGAATAACTCCATTTAAAGGCTTCCTAGAAACCCTAGTCTGCCTTATATTGTAAGGTATGTTTCCAATGCTTTTCCATTTATATGAGCCTAATCTACTGACCCAAACTTCAGAACAAATATCACCATTCTTGGTCACTATATCGAACAACTTGTAATCATGAGTTTTCCAGTCGTAACATACCCCGTATAGCGAAATCGAGCTTCCAAAACCGCGGTAATCGCCATGTTTTGTTGTCGGTATTTCCTTGTGTTCTCGAGTTAATGGATTCCAGAAGCAGATTTTATCTAGAGAAGAATGATAAAGTAAGCCAATTAGACCATCAGTTGTAGTAATAGGTAGAAATCGAGCTACATACGTATAACGTGGGAGCTTAGTTTCAACAACCTTATGGTAAGATGAGGATGTTGCATCAAAATCTATGGTATAATTACAACCGTTATTCAAGTCATAAAGTAGGACACTGAACTTGTTGTTTTGGTTAGCATGGTGATGATGCATCTTAATAAACTTAGGGTTTCTGAGTAACTCATACCAAAGTTTGCACACACACCTGAACCTAGAGATTGATTTGACTGGTAACATCAAAAGTATATCCATGATAATATCTTCAGGTAGGCTCGCCAATACTGCCATTGTGATTTCTCTTTTCTTTTGCTTCATTGTAGCATGGGTGTTGTGCATATGCCATATATATATACTGCAAATCCCCAATACGTAGCTTGCCAAATTAAGGTACGGTTTCCATATTAAACATAGAGTTCCCTATAATCCAACTCTTTTTTTAGAATAATCCAAATCAGAATTAAGACGCTAAAGATGTGAGGGGGAATTCAATATCTATACATCTGACATGGGTGAAAATATTTGCTTACAATAATTTTGCATTTAATGATATACTTGATTTCTTATACATTTGCCTCTATAGAGATCAAGTGAGGTATTAGAATTGCTAAGGCAGATTAGACTACCCGTAATTTTTGAGTCATGAGTGCTGGAAGGTATTCAATAACATCGTGATGAAGCTGCAAATCTTTCTCCCCCTGGCCACCGTCAGAACGGAAGCCTGGCAACTTTTCGCAACAAAGAAACGTAAATCGAAGATAGTTTGTAAACCATAACTTATGAAAAACTTTAATCATATAGCAGAAAGCCAAGAACAAAAAAAAAAATAGTAATAGAGAAATTTTTATTTCAGCGCCAGCGAAGGATAAACCACCAGTTAGTACCACCATTTGCAATTTCATTCCCAACCACACCTTCTTAATTCCAAATACCAGGATTTCGCTCGCTCCTCTGTAAACGAAAAGTACTTACCAGCGCCAGGACAGGTACTGGTATCTGTTAAAGTCTGCGGGCATCCAACTCAAAACCAATTGGCAATGAGTGGAGTGGCCCTTCCATATTATATTTAGGTTCGTTAAGGCTGATCTAGGTGATGTGGGACTATCTTCTGACAGTATCCACCTTTGATAGTTTTGTAGCCTTTAGGAATTCACCTGAACCGAGGGAAGCCAGACTTCCAACATAAGTAGTCGCATTAAAATGTTTTGGTATGCCGGGGATATCAAGAGTCACAAGTGTTCCACTCTTAGGGTCATAAGAGAGTAAAGCATCCTTGCCCATTAGACGTGTACCCTGCAATAGAATCTTGCGATTCTTATTGAGATAATGCAGGGGTATTAATCTATCAAAATTTATTTTAGCTTTCCTAAGGCTGAATATTTTTGTCCAGGATTCTATAACTCCATAATCTTTCATCACCCAAAGATCGATGTTGCTCTGTAAGCCACAAACAGATAGGTAAAGGTCTTCTTCCAAGACACCCACTTCCATATCGTGAGACGAGTAGAATTCATCATCTAGATAGCAACTGGGTATTAGGATCTCGTTGGGTTGCTCTTCAACTATATCAAACGAATATATAACTTTGTTTTCTCCAACCCAATGAATAATTCCATTTAAAGGCTTAAAAGGAATATCAGTAAAAAGTAGAGGAGGATTAAGACATATATCATGAGGTAAGTTTCCAATATTTTCCCATGAATTTGAACCTAACCTACTAACCCAAACATCAACACTAGCATGGCCATTGACCACTACATTGAACAACTTGTAATTATCAATTTTCCAATCGTAACAAACCCCGTATCTTGAAAAGGAGTTTCTGTCATTACTATTGAATTTCAATATGTACTTGTATTCTTGAGTTGATAGATTCCACAAGCAGATTTTATTCCCACGGCACTGAAGAGAGCCGATTAGACCATCATTTGAAACTATGCGCAGAGAAGCGTCATATATATCAGATTCAGCTGGGAGCTCAATTTCAACAGGCATATGGTAAGTTGAGGATGTTACATCAAAATCTATGGCATAATATTGCCACTGAAGAGATTCCTTATATGATGATTCAAGTAGGACACTGAACTTTCTGTTTTCTATAGCATTGTGAAGGTGCATCTTAATAAACTTGGGGTTTTTAAACAATTCATTCCAGGGTTTGCATACACACCTGAACCGGGAGATCGATTTTACTGATAAATTCGAAAGTATAACGATGATCACAATTCACATCTTCTGGAAGGCTCGCCAATTTCGCCATTGTGATCTTATTTTTCTATTTGCTAGGCGAAGGTAGGGTCTCGTTCATGTATATATAGCAGTCCATTAATACACGTACCTTACCATTTAAGCTACGGTTTCCTTATAAAATACCAAATCCTTTGATAAGTCTGATTTTTACTTGTAGTCCAAATTGGATTAAGACTTGTAATACAGTATCAAATTTCTCGACTCAGTAATGCTCTTCCAACAGGAGATACCACTTGAAGAATCAGCTTTACTAGGGTTTCAGCAAGAGGTTACTGACCCGTATTTCTCCTCAATGATCTTGCACCAAAGATGATTCTTCTCTAAACCAAACCTCCAGCACTATTTGGCAAGTAACGCCGTGTTCATCAACTCCAAATTTAAGACCCCCAAACCACCTCTTGACTTAGGAGCACAAACAAGTTCCCACTTGACTAAATGAGATGTTCTCGAACCAGATTGTTCTCCCACAAAAATTTTCTCATCTTACTCTCCAACTTATAGATAACAGAAGTAGGAGCCCTGAATATAGAAAAATAGTACATTGGCAAAGATGAAAGAATACACTTTAACATGGACAGTTTACCTCCTTTTGTCTCCCACAGTTTACTCCAAAGTGATAATTTGGTGTCAAATTTCAACAGAACTAGGTTGTTCAGCCCGTGCGTTCGCACGGGCCCAAGACTCGACCACTAACGACATTCTAATATTTAGGCCCCTATCGATGTAACCAATGTTCTTACATTGAGCAATCCGTCAAATTGGAAACTGAGAGATTAAAGAGATGAGAGAGCAAAGAAAACTAAGAGATCAATGAGAGAATTCAGACAACAACTAAAGGAAAGACTAAATAAAGGAGAGAAATGTTTAATTGAATTCAGATATAAATTTCTTCTCTGTTTAAGCTCTTAAAGTTGTCTCTGTTTCAATTTTTCTGTATATCATGATTAGGCAGATTTGAAATCGAAATCAATGCGTAAACTCATTGCTTAAAGGGTTAAAGGAAATGATGCAGTAATATGATTTAGAATCGAAAGTTAGTCTGTTATCTGTAATTCAGTCCATATCACCATGGTTCTTATTTGAACTTTTTCAACAGGAACGGACTTTGTTTTAGGTTTTTACCTATATTAGTATTTGACGTTTATGTGATGGGGAATTTTCGTTAGTCTGATTTTATTCAAAAATATGTTTTTCTGAAATAGTGTGCGACTTAACATGTACTTTCTGTATCAAAGTTGTTTTTCTTTGATGGAGTATTTTCGTGACCTCTTATCTTGACACTGGCAGTAAAATGTCTAAGTAGTCTAAGTGGTCAATTCAAGTGATCTGAGAAGCCGTATAAACACCTGTTGAATTGAAGTTTTTATTGAATGTGACTGAGAAGATATCATGGCTTGGGTTTTCGATCTATAAATATTTTGTAAGTGATGGTTTATGTTTATGATAGCCTGGTAGATTAAGGTCTCCAAAGTTTGGTTCTTTAGATTGATGGTTTGTTTTTGTGTTGTCTTTCATAGAGTCATTTGGCTATGTTCGATGATTTGGGTGTTCGTAGATGTATAGAGTGGTGACTTGTATAGTGTAACTGGATGATTTGGGGTATAGCTGTATACATTGAGTTTGGACTTGTATAAATTTTAGCATAGTCGACTTGTGGTGAACATTTTGCTTACATTATCTAAATAATGAAACTTTGTCGTTTCTCAGGGCTTTGTGAACCCTACCATAGGTCGACCATGCTGTTTTGTGTTCGATTTAGATTATGTTCTTTTTCATTTTTAGATTATGTTCTTTTTCATATAGTCACTTGGCTAAGTTTGATTATTTGGGTGTACATAGATGTATAGAGTAAGTAGCAATAAATTGTTTCTCGCGTCCGCCCCGTCAATATCTTCTACTTCTTTCATTATCACTTGGTGGTAGTAAAGAAGTAGAAGGTATAGAGAGACGTGGACGTGTACACCATTTTGCTGTTTAGATAGTAAATAGTAGCAGATTCTTGTTCTCATCATCATTCCATAAATCTTCTATTGGTTTCTTTATCATTTTATTGTTTCTTCGATGATGTCATCCCTGCAATTGCATCTTGGTACCATATCATGGTCTTCTTTGGGTCTTTCAAAAGCCCCAAAATCAATAGCTAAAAATATGTAAAGAATAGGTGCTATGGTTGAAGGTGGGTTAACGTTCAATAAGATTGTATATGTTCACATTTTTTTGGAACTTAGATTTTTAAATTATAATTTTAGACTTATAACGTAGCCTTTTAATGTTTTTGTGTTGCTCTATCCTTCCCCTGGTATCTCCCTATTCTTCTTAACTTCTCCATTGGTGTTTTGAGTTTCTTTTGACTGTGCAATAGGTTGGTAGCGAACAGGAGAGGGTTTTGAAACTGAAACTGATCGTGAAGAATCGAGCAATGAAGGATGTTCTGGTAATGAAGAGGGGTAAGCAAGTCAATGATGTTGAAGATGAAAAAGTGAGGATGAATCTCAGATGGATGAAGATGAAAACGATGAAACTGACAAAGCAACAAATCAGGAACCGAACTCATGTATGGAAGAAATTGAAGAGGATGATAGTGTAAAAGATGGCAAAGATGGTGGAGGTATTGTTGAAGACCCTCTAAGCAAAAAACAAAAAATAAATGTAGAGCAAAGTCTTGACGAATAGGAAAAAGCTGAACGAATGTAGTTTTGCTAAGAAGTTTATGTAATTATGTAAGCAAGAATGTTTTGTAGTTTATGCATGTAATCACGGTGCTCCTATGTAGCCAATATGTAATATTAGCACCTAATTTAAACAATGGATTGTTTTCTATATCCAATGTTCCATACTGATCATATGTCTGTTTTCATGGTTCAAAGTTGAAAGAGTCCAGAGTCTAAGTCTCCAAACTGGCACTGCTTACGCATTTAAGCTTCTCAATACCACCAAAAGAAATCTTTATGACTTGGTTGTTAGCTAAATTTATTTGGCATGACCTGATCATTGTACCATTTAAGCGGGAATGTTATGCTCTCGTAGTTTATCTTTCTGTTGTATGCTTTCCAAGCCATGTGATCATTGCCTTCAGTAAACCAACAACAGGTGAATGTCTTGTGTTATGTCAATCAAGTTGATATTAATTGTGCCATCTGTGGGAGTTGAACCCACAACTACATGTGCTCTGCCATTTGAGCTAAGATAGCAAATAACATTTTCTAAAACGCAAGTGGGAATCACAATGGGATTTGGGATTTAGTATAATGTCACTTCAAGTCAGCAAGTAGGAATTCAATGGGATTTAGTATATAATATCATATAGATTTACCTTAAGTTTACTGGTGTGATAACACAGTCATCTTAACAAAGTCATAAGCTCCTGGAAGTTGATTAAACCCGCTAAAAGTTTGATTCCTGCAACTCTCCCATCTGAGCTAAGACAGCGATACCATTTCCTAATGCGAGTGGAATTTAATCGTACATAATTCATATGCATAAAGGAATATCAATGAAGAGAATTTTTATCCCCATTTCATGCACACATATAACCGCATGCAATAGCATAATCCGAAGTTCATTATGCATATATTGTTGAAGACAGCAGTGCACCTTACCATAATTTACCGAATCCCTCCATCCATGATAAGCTTTTCGACCTTCTTTAGAAGGATTGTGACAGAAGCTCAACCGGGTGCCACCCTGAGTACCTAAATTAGGCTGCAAGTAGAAAGGACGCCTACATCAATGAGGAAATTTGCAGAAAGGAGAAAAACAACACAAAGAAATGCAATATTCCAACTGTAGTTTAGGTTGAGACTTGGAAATAGTTAACAATGTCCTTTAATGATGCAAAACTGTAAGTGGTTTGAACAAAATCTAAGATGATTGCTACCTTGGACACGGAAGCACCAAAATATTTTATGCATCTTCACATCCCACCGGTCCTTGCAATGTATAGTTGGCTGAGATGAGAAAAATGATGCAATCATGCAACCGACAAACATTGAAACTAAGGGAAAATTTAAGGTGGGAAAGAGAAATCAATTTTTGCTGAACTTGGCAACATAAAGATTGTTCATTTCATTGCGGTTGTAGAGGGTTGTAGAAGAAAAGGAAACAGATGAGATCAAGAGAAGATGATTGTAGGATTATCCGTATTCAGACAGAAAATCCACATGTTTAGAAATCATATGAAGAATGTATATCAGGTTAAGAATAGTAATAATTACATGTTTACGTTGAAATAGAAGAACATGATTCAGCAAACAAAAGAGTTCAGTGCATTTGATCACCTCTATAATTACGCTATTCACTAAAACCTAAAACAAAAAAAAACTCATGTTGAACACTAAGGTGACATCTGACAATGTTATCGTACAAAGAGATAAAACCAATGGAAACCGAAATTAGAGCCACAACTGTATGTTGCGGTTTACTGAATTTGGTACAAACTGGAAACCTGATTTTAAAGTCAATATACTATTTATGAGTCTTCGACAGCTAAAGCCTCACACTATCACTCATCGCAAAAGTAGTAGAATAAATCCCGCAGCTAATGCTTCTCATGGTGGTGGCTTAAATAAGATGAAAAGTCTGAAGTATTATTACCCCAGTCCTTGAGGTCATAAACTGGTATACGCTGAATATGACCCAGAAATTGCAAAATGTGTCCTTCAGACTTAACACAAATTTGAAATGAATCAAGATCGCCTCAATCTATTTAGCAATTTCACATCTACTGATAATGAAAGTACTGCTTTCCCTTCTATTATGAAGAAAAAAGCTTTACTAACGAACACAAACAGAGAATCCCTACAAATATAGAAGATCTAAAAGAGCTCAAGCACATGTTAAAAAATATGAAAAAAGGTGATGAAATACTCCAATTTAAAGAGGTGAGCATATGGTATTTATGAGCTAGCTTCAAAAGGGAAATTCAGTTCAAGAAAGAGGTTACCTCAAGTACATTTGAGTCTAAAATATGAGGGTAACACACATTCTCATACATAATCCATATATCATAAAGAAACTTGCCAATGAAACCACTGAGACTCAAATTCAATGGTTTCCCCAAATTTAAGAGTGATGAACAAATGGTTTGCAAGATAGAGACACGGGTTTGTTATGAGAAGTCAACTGGAGTCACTAAAAATCACATTAAAAAAGCTTTACCATTCGTAATCCTATAAGGAGACTATACTTCAATGCAAATCTCTTTGCTATTTCCAACAATAGAATTCAATGGTTCAAGAGGTAACATTTATCTGTAATCTAAATGTTTATGGAGCAGTAGAAAACGCCTAACTATGATATTAAACACAGATTCTACAAAGACATCTCATTATTTGAGAAGCTTAATTCGGAACTAATTCAAGTAGAGATCATGTTGCAGTCAAATAATTCAATAATACATAATAGAGATACTCAAATTTGAACCATGCAAAAATAATCTGAACTTGTGAAATCTAAAATGGTTTAAAGCAAGCTAGTTTGAGCTTTAGTCTGTTCTGCAAAAGATACGTTTCTAGTATTCAAATTCAGTCAATTCAAGAACTGACTTGACACATCCATGGTCATGGTGTTATGATAAGATAATCAATTTCAGTAGTTCAACAATTTGGACCCCTGTCATATATCCAAATTAAAAGCCACAACTCAGCACTTTTATCAGTGAAAAGAAAAGAAATGAAACATAGTTTCTTGCAGTATTTCAAGACATCGGTCAATCTCAAACAAAATCCTAACATCGAGGAGAGAAAATGGAAAACAAAACCAAGATGTATTTGCATTTCTTACTGTATTTGTGACTTGAGAAAGTTTCATTATTCTCACTCAATTTTAAAACCACGAATCTATGGGGTGTCTAATTAATAAGAATCACATAACATATTTGGTGGCTTACTGATTTAATCAGTCATCATTGGTTAGTTAACCTCGTCGATATCTGATTTGTCTATACAAAATCCATGCCTAAATAATGCCACAGTCCACAGACATTTAAAAACTACATATCTAAACTAATCACATAATGAAAATAATTTAGAAGTGTGCATAAAATAATAGTACAGGTAGAATAAACGCCAAATTATGTATATTACCTTCCTCGCTTGCCTTTCCTTCCGGTGATTATACAGTTACAAAGCCAAATTTGTGCAAAATGGAACAATTAAAGCATTCGAAAAATAAAATTTCCATTAGCAACAAAATGTTTTAGCACATGTACAGATCGGATAAGTTTTTACCTTGTGCCAGAAATCAAGTGAATTTCCAAATAGTCTGGTCCTTAAAAAGTTTGTAGAGTCCAATATAAAATATTCGTTCTCACCATGTACATCACCTATTGGGGGATGGTGACTCACCTGAAACAGAAACAGGAAAAAATGGTCACTATATCAAAGGCATAAAAATGTTGAACTCAAATGATCATACCACTATCATAGACTTCATTAGAAACTAAAATGGGCAGACCAATTCTTCTAGGAAAATGGAAAAAAGATTATAAATCAAGTCATTTATTACCATAACTATGATTATGTCTCCAAACATATGAAACTGTGATTGTGGCAGATACGCAATGAAAGTATAACATATTTAGCACTTACGTACAAAGCATGGTATACTCACCTATTTGTGACATAAGTGGCTAGGTCACTTACATGGCATAGACAATAGAGGGACAACCTGGTAAAAATGAATGTTCTAATTCTCTCTTGCGACGTTGTTGTTGTGAGAATTCTTGTCTTTCCTGTGTAGTGAAGTATTCAGTATTATATAACTTTCTAAGCAACCACTCAGATAATTTTCAATTTGAACATCTTATTATCAGGAGCATATGATAAATGAGGGTCGGCAGTTTTTTGAACTTGCACCTTAGTTCTTTGAAGTACAAATTGATTAGGCACCACATCATTGCACCATTTCTCTGTAAACTTCACAACAAATATTAAATCTAAATCAGCCAAAGATATAACATCAAATAGTTAACACTTTTTCTTGAAATTTATACATACTTTCTCCTCATTACTGCAGGGATGATTAGGCTGAGGAAGAGTTTGGGGAACAACACCTTGGTGAATGAGAATATCAACATTTGTGGGAACAACGTCTGGCTGTTCAATACTGCATGACTGATCAGGTTTAAGACCAATCGTGGAAATAACGCCTTGTTGAATGACAATATCATTGGCTTGTTTAGCTTTCTCTTGTTTAGCTTTTTCAAGATATTTTTTTCTTGCCTGTGAGCGTGCCTGTTAAAAATTAGAGTCAGAGTCTAATTCTATGGTATTTTTCAACAGAATTTGAATGAGAATTAATATCGTACTCGTGGTGGCTCCCTTTTCGGAAGGTATTCTTTCTCTTGTCTCTATATTTCCCACCGTGCTTTCTGACCCAAAGAAGCAGCATGTCGTAGAAATTAAACACAGTTATTCTCTCAAGCCTAAGGCTAGTGTAGCTATTTTAGTCTGTCTATATAATAACATTATAGATGATAGAAACTTACACTGAGTTTTGGTTTTTGGCTGCATGATTCACCATGTTTTGGGGGGCTAAAACATACCGAATTAAGAAATCAAGCAAACCAAGACAAACAAACCTACTTCAATAGGTAATTCAGGACTATCCAATCGAATGCTCACCTCATAATTGAAATTAACACAATGATGTACCTTGATCAAAGGCACACTATATAGAGGAAGCGATATTTTGGGGGCCTGAATATATGAAGATCATCAAAACATTCAAAATTATAAAATCAAATAAACCAAAACAAACAAACCTACGTGGATACTAAATTTTGTTGGTACTTCAAACCAAATAGCTCTTAATAAGTGCTAAAAAACGTACTTCCTTCCATCAAGTTCAAACCTACTTGATACACTACTTTACGCATACCTGGAAGGTGCACTATATGGAGGACGATATATCCTCCAGGAAGAAACACGGAGAAGGAAAGATATATTAGGAATTTTTTTCTTTGATATCAAAACTTGAAAAAAACATACCGGGATCAATTAGAATACAGCTGATTTTGATATCAGTTAATGTACCAACAGCATGCACAAAGGTGTAACCGTGCAAGCGCAAAGATGTACGCTGTTTTCTATATAAAAAAGATGTACGCTGAGAGTTCCTGACAGACCAAAAACGAAACAAACACAGTGAGTATCATAATTGATTCATAAAGACAAAAGAGACAGACAAAATCGTTAAAAATATACAGAGAAAATTGACAAATACTTGGTTCAATTATTTCAGTTGATTGATCTAAC
Organism: Papaver nudicaule; assembly: GCA_023529015.1. Classification (NCBI taxonomy): domain Eukaryota; kingdom Viridiplantae; phylum Streptophyta; class Magnoliopsida; order Ranunculales; family Papaveraceae; genus Papaver; species Papaver nudicaule. The sequence goes on from JAJJMA010324308.1 coordinate 12,680, forward strand.
TTTACCTGCAAAATCAAAACACAACGAAATATTAAACATATAATGAACATCCTCCATCCGAAACAGAAAAATAAGCTGAAACATACAATCAACAGGAAATATATAACTCAATAACTTTGTTATTAGGCTTATATGAATGACATAGAAAGATAACACGAATTAAATTTTTTTATTAGGGTTTTCAATAGAAACCGCACCTGCAAAATCAAATCAATCAAACACATAAATCAAAACCCTAACTGATAAACCTAACTTACAAAAACAAACCAAAGAAAACACAACATATTAATCTGCAGAGAAAACAAATCAAACTAATCTGTTAACACTTGTTTGGTTTACCGAAGAGGAGAGGCTGAAAAATATTTTGGAAAAGAGAGAGGAGAAGAAGAGAGAAGACGTGAGGGAAACAGTGTTTTGGAAAGACGATAGAATTTATTTTGCTTTGGGTGAGGGTGACTCGCACCTTAAGAATCAAAAGTAGGTAACATTACCGAAGCTGACGATTGGCGGAGAATTTCTTTAGTGGGGCCTCGAGCTCTAATATTCGAGCTTGATGGGAGAATGAATGTGAGTAAGCTATTTGGTACTCCTATTATTGTATTATATTATTATTAATTAATAGGATCCCAAATAGCCTTAGAGTACACTAAACCGGTTGTTCTCGATAGCATGGTGATGGTGCATCTTAATAAACTTGGGGTTTTTGAAAAATTCATACCAATGTTTGCCCACACACCTGAAACGACAAATCGATTTGACTGGTAACACCGATAACTTCGAAAGTATATCGAAGATAATATCTTCAGGTAGGCTCACCAGTGTCGCCATTGTGCTTTTCCTTTTCTTCTTTGAACGTAGCTGTAGCTGTAGCAAGATGCATGAATGTAGGGTGTTGTGCATGAGCCATATATATACTGCAATCCCCAATACATACCTTTATCAATAAGGTTTATGGTTCCTTATGAGACACACAAACATATTAGGATTTCTTGTCCTACTAGAACTCTAATACTTGAGTCCATTGTAATCCAAATCGGAATCAGATTCCAAGAAACACAACTTCAACTCAAAGAAACAGAATCCATCGATTATAAAGATTTTGTCTGCTTGGGCATCGGTTTAAATTATGAAGTGCAAAAAGTTTACTCAAAAACGGAGCAAAAATAGAGCAAGCACATATCATACCAAGCAATCAACTCAACCATTTGAAATCTAAATGTTCAAAATAAGGTTTTTGACATTAAAATATAAAGAAGCAAATTAATGATACTTGTAATGTATTGTACTGAACTTGTTGTTTTGGTTAGCATGGTGATGCTGCATCTTAATAAACTTAGGGTTTCTGAACAATTCATACCAAAGTTTGCACACGCACCTGAACCTAGAGATTGATTTGACTGGTAACATCAAAAGTATATCCATGATAATATCTTCAGGCAGGCTCGCCAATACTGCCATTGTGATTTTTCTTTTCTTTCTTCTTCTTTGTAGCTATTGCAAGATGCATGGAAGTTGGGTCGCATGTGCCATATATATACTGCAATCCCCAATACGTAGCTTTCCATACTGCCAAATTAAGGTACGGTTTCCTTATTAAACATAAAATCCTTACATATTGGATTTCTTTATCCTATAGAACTCTAACTCTATTTCCCTATAATCCAACTCATTTTTTAGAATAATCCAAATCAGAATTAAGACTCTAAAGATGTGAGGGGGAATTTATACAAAAAAAAAAAAAAAAAAGGATTGAAGCCCAGCTTTTTGCAAGGCTTTCATCTAATTCTTGTAATTTTGTTGATTCTGATTTTGAATAATAATACAATATTTGGTAAAAAAAAAAAAATACTAGTCTATGCTAATTCACCAAAATGATATTTAGGACTATCAAGGATTAAATCACCGGAGGGTTGTTGCTGAACCACCAATATTGATCCTTTACAACGGGAGTCAGCTGAAGCAAGCATGTCTCCTATCACTCCTAACTCTGGAAACTCATTCCAATCCTCGAGAGCTTGAAGTACTTCCGATGAGTTTCTATCATGGTCTTTACCTACTATTAAAAGGTCGAACGAGTATTCAATGGACGTAATCACCGTGACAATCTCTACACTGTCTTTCACTTCCTCTTCTCTGTACACTATGTTTTCAAGACCTACATTATATCTCAGAAACTCTTCAATGCATTCATTGTTACTCAATGAGTCGTCATCTGGCGTCAGATTGGATTTCTCTTGGCAAATAGAGAACCTGAATACAGTTAGTTTCACGTTGCTGTCCTCTCCCATGCGAGCGCCATAAGATAGTGCCTCTCGATCATCTGCACCACCCAAGAAGATCACTGCAACTTGATATGAAGGTTTTTTAATATCATCCATAATATTACAAGATACTTGTGCTCTTTTGGAAGATCCTCGATCTACTAGGATACCGATGGAGCATGGGGCTCTCTTAAGAACGTTTTGGTTCACTTTTCTAACTGACGTGGGCAAGTGAAGCGTACTACTAAAATCTGGATGGTGATGAAAGGGTAAGATAATCAGGGATGTTCTTCTCTCTAACGCAATTGAGCAAATGTCATCATGCATTGTAGTGTATGGTGAGATTGCTGTGAAGGAATTCACAGTAACTGTTCCTCCAGCCTGCTGTTTTTCATAGAATTTGAAGGCATTGATGATGCGTGAAGACGGGTTGAAGTACTGTGAACCACCACCAGTAGATTTGAAACTACCCTTCTTCTTGTGAGCAACAAGTAGAGGTGAGGCTCGGCCTTGAAGCTGTATTAAATGTAGCATATAGATGCAGATAGGGCTATATGCCGTAGGGTGAGAAGCTTCAAGGACATCCAGGATGGTTGGGACATTTTCATCTTGGTAGACACAGGCAAGAATTCGGAACTCAACATTCCGTTTGCAGTTCTGGATGGTTCTTCTCTTGTAGGCTATGTATCTTCTCGACGGATTGTACAGAACTTTTACGGTAGGTGAGATTGTTCCACTTACAATTACCATTGACAGAACCAAGCTACTGTAAATGCGTTTATTAATAAGCTGCAATTCATAACAACATTAAAAAACGCTAGTTAATCTGGAAATATATTTGTCAACAATTAGCTATTGTTGGTTCTAGATATATAGATAATTACGTACCGTAAGACCCATAGCCCATGACCAGGACTCGATATCTAATATTCCCTGAACATTCATGATTAGCCCTAGCAAGAAAGCATCTTGATATGACATTCTGCAGTATAGAGCAGGCAGCATTGTTCCCAAGAGCTTCCCAAAAAAACTTACAACGGCAATGAACTCCAATATTATAAAATCGGTCACGTCTAGTGAAAAGATGTTCACCTGGAGTCCGGCGGAGATCACAAAGGTTGGCAAGAGTATAAACTTAACGAAAAATTCAAGTTTTTCTTCTATAGCAGATCCTAATGGTGGTCCTGTAGGTACAGCCAGACCTAAGACTATGGGTCCGAGCAAGAAATGGCTCCCTAGAACCTCCCCAACAAAAGAACTTAGCAAAACCATCAGAAATACGGAAAATACGTAGCCTTCCTTGACATTTTTGTCATTCGGCGTATTTCTGATTATCCAAAACATAATTGGTCGCAGAACAAACACAATGCATAAAAACATCAAGCAACAAGCCAATATGATCCATATAAATGCATGTGGTTTGTCAGATCTTAAGCTTGTTATAACCGTAAAACTCACGAAAGCAAAAGTCCAGCTAATAACTCCACTGATCATCGATGCGGACATTGCTATACGCCCGAGTTCTGAGCTAAGGAGCTGCAAATCATTTAGGAAGGCAACCACGGCGTGAAAAGAACTTAGAGACATTAGAGCTGCAAAATTGTGGATGTATCCATCAAGTTTGTTGTCTAGTTTAATGCTTTTCTCTACCATCTTAGAGGCTGATAAGTTGAGAAATAGAGGGCAAATGAAGCAAAAGAGACCTATGAACCATGCCTTCTTTCCTGATCTCTGAAGCATACCTAAGTCTGTCTTCACTCCTATAAGGAATAGAAAAAACATGGAACCAAAGTACTGGCAGTTATCAAATATATACAAGGAGTTGGGAATGAATATTTTACTACTGAACAACTCAGTGCGACCGAAGAATGAAGGACCAACCATTATCCCACCCTGCATATTCATAATACCATCATTAATAATGTTACCAGTAGCTTGAAATAAAAGCAAAAATAAAATTAAACTAATTCATATATTTGAAGAGGGAATGAGCATACATACTATCATCTTGGAGATAAAAGAAGTCTGGCCAAGAGGTTCTAACAACCAATGAGCGGCTGATGTGAAAAAAGAAGAAATGGCTATCTGCATAGAGAAAACTGGAAATACATAATCAAAAACATTGCTTCCTTGCCATATACTTGCAACTCCATCATCAAATATATTCCTATCGCAATAGCTTGTAACATTGCGTGATACAGTCACTGTCCTTGCAATCTTCATTATGTATAATCTGTGTCTGCAAACAGGATTCTCTCTATGTAAATTGCAGCTGTATTGTAAGATTAGTTAGATTGCAAAGAGGAATAACTTGAAATTGTAGGTAAACTTTTTGGGCCATACAAAAGCCTCTTCTATGGAGGTATTTCAGGATTTCTTCCACCTCCAGTGGATTAGGAACATATTTGGCTATTATGCAATATATTGGCTTGTAAAGATCTAACTACACATTGACTGTTTACATGTGTATTAGACATTTGTTAGATGTTATATGTACTCTAAAATGTCTCTCGTTCGGATGCATTTTGATTATATTCTCCAAATATCTACTAATGCATACGTTATCAAGCCTTATTTTTAAAGAAAAAGGAACACCTTGAAGCTTCCTAACTGACCGGGTCTTGAAGTCATTGGTATCATGTTCATCCATGCATTTTCCTATTTCACTGTTCCAAAAAAATTGCTCTATTCTTTTGGGTATCTCTATAAATAGCCTGACTGACTGAGACACATTTGTATTAGCCATTATAGACTCAAATGCCCCTGGATAAAAAACATGGAATATTCGAACTCGCAGTTTCAGTGCGTCGATAGGTTTGTCTTCACAAAATCTCTTCATATATAATGCAGAGGTTAAATTTGTGGTTGATTGAAACTAGGATTACTAGGGTTCCCTCAGTAGGAGAGGTTCAAAGAATCTTATTAAAAGTTAGAAAGATTTCTTTGATTTCTCTCGATTTCTTGAATTTCTTCTCCTCGGTGGTTTTTTCTCTCGAGTACTTGATCGGTTTTCTCTCTCTAAAACAGCAAAACTGATGTTGTCTGTTGAAAGGTTAACTTTGTCATTTTAGCTTCATAAGTAATTCGGGGCTTGAGCATATATATTTGGGTTCATTAATTAAATACCCCTCAAAATCAACCCCTTCACAAATATCCTTATACAACTTCACAAAAACCCCTCCCTTATAAATACCTTATTTTTTTAAATTAAGATTACTTAAATACCCTCCCTATATAATTCGTCTTTACTAATTACACCCACACCAACACTACCACTAATAAATCCACAGCCACCACCACCACATTCCACCACCACCACCACCACCACCGCCACCACATCCCACCACCCAGGGCCGGTCCTGAGCAGGTGCGAACCGTGCGACGCACAGGGCCCTGCTCAGGTTAGGCCTTTTGTTTACCTTAAAAGGGGCCTTTTTTCGGATTACCTAAGGCCATTAGTCGTTAAGTCTATTCATTTTGGTAACAAAAGTAAGATAAATAAGGAGCCACACACGTTCGAACTCACAACCCCAAACTTAAATAACAAGGTGTTTAACCATTAAGCTACATATTATAGTTGATGTACAATCTATGTGTTATTTATATATAGCAAAATAAATTATTTAATCGCAGCTGATTGTATTAAAAAAAATAATTAATCTCAGCTGATTGTATCAAAACAAAAAAAAAAATTATTTAATCTATTTTAACGATAAACCTCACATCCGGCATTTAAAAAATCGTCACTTTTTTTTACCCTCATAAAGGCTCTATAATAAAAGTCGCACAGGGCCCTTTGAGATTCAAGATCGGCTCTGCCACCACCATATATATTCCACATTCCACCACCGCCAATCACCGCCACATTCCACCACCGCCACCAGTCACCGCCACATTCCACCGCCACCACCATCACCACATTCCACCATCGCTGCCACCACATTTCCACCACCACCACCACCGCAATGGAACCAACTAGCAAAGTTGACACACAACAAAAATTCTATAAGGTTTCACCAAATATAGCCAACTAGCCGAGTTGGCACCAACAAGAGACCCAACTAGCACAAGTAGTATATATCAAAAAACTAAGCCAACTAGCAAAGTTGGCACAACTAAATAAAGAACCAACCAGGCAAGTTGGCACAAACCATGAAGCCAGGTAGGCAAAATGTGAATCCAATTAGTCAAGATGGCACTAAAATGCGAAGCCAACTAGCCAAGATGGCACTGAAATGCGAAGCCAACTAGCCAAGATGGTGCTAGCAGCCAGGTAAATGTGAAGCCAAACTAGCAGCTAGGCAATATGTGAAGCCAACTAGCCAATATGGCACCAAAATGTGAAGCCAACTAGCCAAGATGGCACCAAATTGTGAAGCCAACTAGCCTAGATGGCACCAAAATCTAATGCCAACTTGCCTAGTTGTTACCGAAACTGTCCTTTCAATCTTTATCGAGTGAACCTAGCGTGAGTCGAACACGCATCGTCCGACATGAAGTCAGTTGTGCTACCATTGCACCACAGATTCAATATGTAGGAAAAAAAAGGAAAGGTACAAAACATGAAGCAAAAAAATCATTTGTTGCGTGTTTAAAACCATCAACATGCTATATAACATTAAAGTTACAAGTATAGATGGAAAACTGAATCTCTCATAATTTTTAAGATGGGAGCATGTATAGGCGGTATAAGACAGCAGAAAAATGTCACCACGAGCCCAAACATCCTTATGAGCATGTGTCACTGAACTCATCCTTGTGCTTTGAACATCCTTATGAGTAAGTAATGAAGTTATACCAACATGTAAAATACTTCCTCGTGCCTATTTACTCAACAGAATCTAAAGAATCAAAACATAATCAGCACCAATACCATTTTCATGTTTCACATACAACCTAACTATATCAAACGACCAACTTCTACTGTGTTTGTATTCCAACTACCAAAAAAAAAAAAATCATATCCTACCAAGTTAAGCTTCATATTTCTGATCAATTCAACCAATATTCCAGCAAATCATAAACATGAAAATTACTTCTACTGTTTTGTAATCAGCCTTCACCGACGAAAGCATTTTACACTAATTCCTGCTAATCCACCTACTACACTCAATAAAAAACATCAAATTAGACTAAAATTTCATAAAATTTCACCATTATATATATTCTCAAATTGCATCAGAAATCGAAACATAATAATCATCGATACCAAATTCCACATTCAAAATCAAATTAAATCAACAAAACAAGTATACTACGAGGAATAATTTCAATACCTGCCGCCAAAACGCAAGAACATTCGCTTTAACAGCATACCCAGGAGGACCATAATCATACAGACCAGCAAAACCACTGTAGATCTTGAAACTTGGTATATAAAACAATCTCCTCTCCAAAGTATTCACTAAATTCTTCCTAAACACCTCTTTATTCACACCACCAACATTACTACTCCCCAACAATTGTTGTTCAATTGACGATTTCTCAAGTTTCAATGCATTGTCTTAATCGCTTCATCTAAAGCTGATTTATCAGATGCCGATGATGATGATTTCAAATCTCGGACGACGTTACCTTGAGATTCGATTACTGTTAGTCTTTCGGCTAGGGTTTTACGAAGAAATTCTTAAATCCAGATCTAAGACACAGTGGTGGTGGCGGTGATGGTGGAAGAAGGAAGAGAGATCGTGTTTCTCAGATCTCAGATACAGTGGTGATGGCGGAAGGAGGAACAAAGAGTGATAGAGTTTCCAGATCCGAAATTATAGTATGCAGGGCTATTTACGGAATTATATTAAAATATGTTTTCTTCTAGAAAAAAGACCGCTTCAAATTTATCCCTTCAAGGTTAATTGTGAAGGCCCAATGAAATAAGGGACTTTTGTTCAATTTCCTCATATATATTTTGGAAACTTGCTTTGAGCCCTTGAGAAAGTATGCAAGCCCTTGTTTTGTCACTCCCCCTAGTAATTTTTGAGACCCCTTTAGTTTTCCAACTTTTTTAAATACTAAACTACCCCTCACATGATTAGAGTTAATAATAAGATTAGAGTTAATAATAAGATTAGAGTTAAGTATATACTTAAGGTTTTAGATAATTTAGGTGAGAGAAAGTCAGAATTTTGGGGAGATTTTTGTGTGGAGAGGGGAAGAAAAAGAGGGGAAAAAAAAAGAAAAAAATTTGGGTATTTGGTGTGATTCTTGTTTTGTTTGTGTGTTTTGTGAAATGGTTGATTGTTGTGTTTGTATGATGTATGGTGTTGATTGGAGTGTTGAATCGATTGATTTAGATGAAAAAAAGCATTTTCAGAACTTTATTCGGCTCCCAAAAAACCCAGAATAGGAGCCGAATGTACCATTGCTCAAGAACACGAAGAACAATTCGGCCCCTAACATGTATATGTAAATAGGGGCCGAATGCATATTCGGCCCCTAACGTGTATATAGAAATAGGGGCCGAATCCATATTCGGCCCCTAACGTGTATATGGAAATAGGGGCCGAATTAGGATTCGGCCCTCACGATAAACATGAATAGGAGCCGAATGTTGAGGTGTACATAGTAGGGGAGGACAGTGTAACATTCGGCTTGTAACCCATCCCAACAATAGGGGCCGAATACATATTCGGCCCGTAACTCATCTAACAAATAGGGGCCGAATGTATATTCGGCCCTTAACGTGTATATGAAAATAGGCGCCGAATGTATATTCGGCTCCTTATTTTTTTAGGGTCGAATGTGTATTCGGCCCCTAAAATTTTTTTTTTTTTGGGCCGAATCAACATTCGGCCCTCACGATATCATATAATAGAGGCCGAATGTTGAACATAAATACCAACCAAAAACCCCGATTAAGAAGGTCAATTGCGTGAACCGAAACACAAGTAAATACCAACCAAGTGTATCCATGATTACCACCAAGGAGAGACACAAGACCCCTTTTTACATGGTTACCACCAAGGAGAATTTTGTCTAACACAGCAACACGGACAGAACAACTCTAACACATCTATGGTCTTAAGTTTGCCTTCAGGTCAATGGCCTAGAGCATTACCTTTCCTAAGTTAATTGTTCATGTTATTACTACCATTAACCACATGACAGAATCGAGTTCGTACACTGTCCCATTAGAACCAGATGTGATGTTGAAATGAAAGCTAACTAGCTCTAGATGTTTCATGGCACCCCTAAGTTAATTGCTTACTCGAAATAAAAATTAACGGTATACTAGGTTACTTACATCATCATCAGAGTCATCATCGGCACCAAGCGTACCCCCTTCGTCATCTTCACCAGGCTTAGCCTCTTCTTCATCCTTTGGTTTATCCTCTACCAAATCAGAACAGGAATCTGGTTTATCCTCCATAGAAGAATCAGTGTCTGCCGATTCAGGCTTAGTGTCTCCCAATTCAATACTCTGGTTTATCTCTTCAGATTCATATCGGTTGCGCAAATATTCAATCATAAAGGAGATGTCTTCCCTGATGATGCAATATATTCGAGAAAGAAACGGAAAATTAATAAAAATGGAATAAACAAGACAGCCAAATACAATTTCCCTTGTTATATACCTCATAGATGCAGATTACATATGAAACTCCTACTCCTCCAGGACTCCTGTTCAACAGATAAAAATCAAATGAAAAGTTGCCCTCTGGTAACATTACAATGTCAATAAACCCCAATTCAGATAAGCTATTTATAATGCACAGACACAGTATAATCTTTTGTTCAACAAAGCAACCAGCAGTTCTTTACGTTCTATGTGCATCAAATCAAATCAGATTCGATAGTTATATTTGACACAATGAAACTAACTAGTATAAGAGGAATGGTAATTTGACCTAACTTTAAAAAAACTAGTGTTGCAGCCCGTGCGTTCGCACGGGCCCGAGTCCTTAAGGTGGTAAGGTGGCCGTCTTCACTATCGAGGCCGATACATGTTTTGGGTGTATCGTTTTCTTTCCCAAGAAATAAATTTGGAGATACGTGAAATCCAAAAAAAAACCTCTGAGTGTTAAATCTGGACAGCGAAATGATTCATGGATGTCGGGAATTGTTTGATAATGGTTCATGGAAGAAACAGATGGGCTTCGGTGCTTTTTTGCGAAATGATTCATGGAATGTCAGGAATTGTTTGATAATGGTTCATGCCAGGACTGATCTTCCTCCATCTGAGCCCTGAAACCAAAACATGCCTTATGGTTTGACTATAAATTTGGATACTAATAGTGTCCGTTTATCCAATATAATAATAATTTTGTTCCCCACCCTTCCTTGGCCATCCCAGAGGAGAGGCAACTTTCTATGCGAACATGTGTAAGAAGTATTTTGATGACCCAACATATGCAAATTTAGAGATTAATATCGGAAGAACTCCAGTGTATCTGTGAAGATGAATTGAATGCAGAATAACTTTTGGTAATACTCCAGTATTAGGGATTCCGATTGAAGGTGTTGGTTTGGTAATCTTCTATTTGGCATTTCACATATCATATATTGTGCTATTGGGCCCGAGTCCTTAAGATGATAAGGTCACCGTCCTCACTATCTAGCCCCATACATGTTTTTGGTGTATCGTTTCCTTCCAAGATATGAATTTGGAGATATATTAGGCTAACCAATTTACTCCCTCCGTTTCAAAAAGATAGGCACGTTTGACTTTTTTTCGAAAGTTAAGGTTTCTAATGAACTAACCATTAGAGTTTTTTTTATCGTTTTTTCTTTATGATTGGTTTATTGTTGACAAGTGCTATGGGTTAATAAGAAAAAAATGACAAAAATGATTACAATATTAATTTTATTAAGTTTTTTAATTTTTGGTCAAAGTCAAACGTGCCTATCTTTTTGAAACGGAGGGAGTAAGATTTTCTAGTGTAAAGCATTACATGAACCACTTTTTCTAAAAATGTAGACAATATATGATTTGAGCTTATGGAATTAAACATGTAACATAGAAGATTGACTATTTAATTTATTGAAATAACTACGGTCTCCAAATTGTGTGATTTTTGTTTGCGATGAACCTATTGTATTCTCAAACGTCAAAACATTAGCTCATTTAGTGTGATAATGCGACATCTGCAGGAAATGTTATAACCAAAATATATTAAGTAATGCTTGAATCTATATATTATCTAGATCTCCTTCCTCCTCTTGTTGCCTTTGAATTACATCCGCCACCATTGTTAAGCCGCCACCAGCCAATCCCTGCACCGCCATTACATCTTAGCATCCTCATCATGATACCATTCTATAACTCTTTTTGGGTTTTCTGTTTTTGGCAATTCTATGGAACTCATATTGTTTGGTACTTCGTTGAAGAGTGAAGTTCTCAATTCATCTCCGTGCTGTAGAGACATGCCTTCTTTTTCTCTATCTCGAAGGCGGAGGTCATAATAACTTTTGGTGGCCGTTCCATCATCTCTCTTTTTTGTAGTATCAGTTTCTTTCTGGAAATAGGGTTCAACTGGATCATGCTTAGCTGGTAGTTTAAACAGTTTGTATGAATAGCGATTCCCGGTCTTTTCCTGATTTCGGATTAGATGCTCAGTCATCCTTTAGTTTTCCTATGATTATGATTAGTCTAACTCCTGACAAAATACAGCAAAAGCAATTGATTGGAGTTAGGTACCTTCATTGGTATATATATCAATAGAGGAAATCAAGATAGAATAAATAGAACAATACTTGTTTTAGCTTAGTATATTGACTCTCGAGTTGATGCTAAAAATAATGTAATTGGGTGTGTATTTATACACACTTGATTATAACCTAATACTATTTATCGATTGATCCAAGATCCTATCTTAAGACTCGTGCGTGCGAGAGGAAAACATCTTTGCTTTAAGAGAATATTAAGTGTTGCTGGACCGGGCTATATTGCCACGTCTTTGCTTTGCACGGCCTTTCTCATTGTTTTGGCACTAATTTAAGAATACAAAAGAGGAATAAAATAGGAAAAGCAAGGATCTGGCAACCAACCATCTCGATAGTTTAGACAATATCTTCAGGGTATATTTGGTTAACTTAGTAATGTGATGGCATTCCTACGTGAGGTAAATCTAAGTTTGAAAAAACTATTGATGCATTATAAATGCCTGACTTCTGAAAAATCTAAAATGTTGTTTTCTGCGTCCCAGGTTCAAAGTCTTTGCTCTATGTTGACAATTGAATAGTAAAACACTTACATGTCGTGTTAACAATGGTTGTACAATCTGCATCATGTGTCAGTTCGTTACTATCAAAATTTAGATGCCGTGTTGGCATTCACTCCAATGCAGAAGTTTAAATGAGTGTATGTGCCCGCAGTTGCTATGCTTCAATGTATGGTGCATCCTATCTCACAATTTTGCTTTTAAACACACCTCTACTGCTCCAAAGTATGTTATATATTATGGTCATTTGGCTCATGTAATTTGACAGCGTTTTCACGTAAACATTCATCCTACACTTTCCATCTAGCCAAGGTAAAACCAACGTAATCAGCTAAAACCTAGCATGCATTACTCGCTTTATACTTACCCAAAAGACCAATGCAATATAAGATTAAACCAGAAATTTTCTTCACCACATTTAATAACAACAACCATTGAAGCTGGTTTAAAATTGGCACATAAAATTCTCTGACATCCTAAAATCAATAAAATTCAATAAACGACAGTCAATCAAAAATAACATTAAAATGGCAAAACTATCAAATACTTTTATTCAGAAAAATCAGAATCCACTTCGGAGTTCTCTGCATCCGTCATCTCAAAGTCCAGTACTCTTTTATCACTCTGCAGTGTCACAACATCAATTCGTAATTACGATTATTGCCAAAAAGTACCCAATTAAATGAGATTGCTTGAAACTATAACCCACCTCCTCGAAGCGCATCTTCCTGCCAGTTCCAAGAGATGGCAGTGTCCATGGATAGTACAACAACTTCTCAGTACATTTTGCTGGAGTCAGTGGTCCATAGAGGTAATATTCTAAGCATCGAATTGTCTCATCAGGTAATCGATTCTCACTTCTATTGCTATTAGACAATTCAAGTACTTTAATCTTCTCATCTTGCCAATATAATTCATATATATCTTCCAACTCATGGTTTATTGGATAGATATTTTTCACGAATATAGACCTGAAGGATCCTCGTTGGATAACTTTCATCTCAAACACAAATTGGGTACTGTTTACATGCTTAAGAAGGTGTATCTCATCTGATAGCTTTTCCTGAGAAAATAAATATTGTTAGACATGGGCATAATAGAATGCTAAATATTAAGAGTTCTCTTTTATGTACCTCATTGTTGATCCATCTCAGTCTCATGAGATCCGTAAGCTCAGTAAACATATTTTTGCTGTAAAAAAGAGACGCAGATGTGGCTCCTTCATCAATCACCTTAGCAACCTCCCCATCACAGAACACATCAAGCTCCAGACTAAGCCTACATAGTAGTCGACAATAAATGTAAACATTGATAATTTCATTGATGTTAAGATGAAAAAATGATCATTACCTTGGCTCAATAAATGGCTCCTCGCAACCACAGCTGTCATAGCAGCACTCTTTAAAGTTACGGTGCGCAGGAAAGCATTTAGCACAGGTCAGGTAATACCAACTTGTTTCCAGCGCAACACCATTAACCATTCCTTTGCATGTGATAGTCATACACTGATGAGCAGGTTCATAAGTCTGTTAGTTGTACATGGCCACTTTATATACAAAGGGGAAAGTAGCACATAAACTTCATCTCACCAGATTACTTGAAATGTTGGGCAATTTGTACGCATCTCTGAAATTCATTCCGTTGAAAAGCAAAACTTTCTCGATTGGTTTTTGGTAATAATGTATACTTCTGACTCCGTATGTTCGTAAGTTTTTCTGGTATCTATACATTTAACACTATGATTAGCATAAATTATACTCCCTCCGTTCCAGTTTAGATGGCATATTAGGGTTTTGATATAGTCGCCTTATACTTGCTAAAACTGATGTTTTTCTACAAATTTTTTGACAAAATCTTTGCATTTTAGTTTGGAAACGTAACATAGAAGATAAAATGCTAGGGTGTTGTTGAAAATTTATGGAAAAACATCAAATTTAGCGTGTTTATGGCGACTATATCAAAACTCTAATATGCATCTAAACTGGAACGGAGGGAGTATACATTAAGACACTCCATTGAGACGATAGTAAACAATTAAGCTGTTTCAGATCAAAAATTATAAACACACCCAAGGTTAAAACAGTTATCAAATATATAGCCAATACAACCTTTAACAGTTTAAGAAATCCACCAGTCTTACCAATATACAATCTAATGTATACATCACTAAACAACATTATGGTAAGAACGTGAGTTTAAGATGTAATTTCTAACGCAGGTACATAATGTAAGACTTACCCATCCTTTAGAACTTGGACCTCAGGTAGCACCAAATCCACATAGCATTTAGACCTTACTATGGCCCGTATTTCCTGATGAACATTGGATATTGATCAACGTCAACATGCCCAAACACTTCCTTGATGGCAAAAAACGATCATAGAAAATTTGAAAATTAAAATAAAATGACCAAAGACTCGAGGGCACCTAACATTTACAATGAGTTCACCGTTACCACTTTTACAATTAAGTTGCACATTCGTTGCGCAGCCCATTTATAGCAAATGCAGACTCCTCCCAAAGATCTAGTATCTCTATTTATTCCCATGTAAAATTGCAAATGCTTGAAAGGCATCACCAGATAAACTGTCCACACGTTCTTCTACCTTTTCCAGATCAGATACATTTTCCACAAACTTGTATTTAGCTTCCGCGTTGCTTACACTTTATTTCTTTCTCAAAGGCTGCCATCAACATAAATGATAAACTTACAGATATCATCTGGTGTTAGGCGTGTAACAATCTATTCCTCCTCAATGTTCTATCTTTTGGCCCTGTATTGTATAAGCGAGCGGGTAACATAAAGGAGGATATATGTGTCCTTGACGAATCACCAGCAGTAAGAGTTGTGAAACCAAATGTATGTGCGACCTTTGCACATTGTGTACCTTTGCCACTACCAGGGCCACCTGAAAGCATATCGACAAAGTCTCATTAGTTGCATTGTGTTGCAGAAGACACATTATCTTGAAGGTAAATTCAACTACAATAATTAGAATTAAAAACCACTTAATTTGGTTTTGGAACAAAAGGATCTTCACTGTATAAGATTGGATCATAAGATTCTAAGCTTCCATGTGAAATATTGTTAGAAGACACTTCAACTGCATATTAATGCGTGATTGTATGTAACATATAAGAGAAGGTAGTACTTGTGTTTGTTTGTAGACAGGCTTAGGTGTGTTTCAGTAAAGTGGCTAGCATGTTTGGCCTAAGCTATCATGAAAGAGGATCAGCAATTCTAAATCTAACTGGAGCCATGAACCATAACCAAGATAGTATACCACACATTTTTTAAATCTGCATCTGTGTTGCACTATGTACTGCTGAGCTAATATTGTCATTGGAAGCATTTAAAGTAAAGATCTAACCTACTCAAAATTACAATGCCACCTGCGGGAGTCGAACCCACAACGGTATGGTTGAGAACCATGTGCTCTTCCATTTGAGCTAAGACAGCAAGAATCATTCCTATTCCTACTGTGTAAATAATGCATATGCATAAAGGGATAGCAAGAAGCTCTTACTTGAGTACCTGCTTGATGCACACATATTACCCCAGCAACAGATGCACCTGGAACAGTAAATCATTCCCTTGCACCTTTATCATTAAAACAAATCTGGCATGCATTTAGAGTAATCTTATATCAAAACACAACAAATCTCATCTTACATCTCATCACCATTCCATTTTTGAAGTAAAACATCTTAAGAAGTGAGTTCATTACCATCAAGATTTTTGTATACCGCTCCTTCATGATTCAATATGCCTTGAGAGATTAGTTTGCCTATCAGATAGAAAATAAAAAGAAGAGAAAGAATAATCAGTTGGATCAGAACAGAGTATATATGACAAAAAACTATGCTGAAACCACCTGAAAATAAAAATTCCCAATAAAACGGAATATTATAAGCATAGTTGGATCAGAACAGGGTATATGTGACAAAAAACTATGCTGAAACCACTTGAAAATAAAAATTCCCAATAAAACGGAATATTATAAGCATAAGTAAATAATTCTGAGGGTGTTAAGTAGCTTTGGGTCCAAACATTTCTATAAAGAGTGAAATGTAGCTACATAAATCTATTACATTGAACTCTCAACCTAGAATGCTAGATCATTGACATATATTCAAGTAAAACTATTTCGGCTATATTCAAAACTGGTGCCCGATAATAACCCCAATTATGTCCCCTGGAATCCATTGAATAATATTAACTTTCCTGGGCATGAACTGGGATAACATCGATACATCTAAGAAGATATGATTTACAATGAAGGGAAGCTAGATGTATAAACGCTGACCAAGTTCATCTAGGTGTGGTATCTCGTGTAAAACATTTTCCTATAAATTCAAAAGAATTCAATTTCGGACAACAACAAAAGTGGGTCAAGAGAAGAACGTAACTAATTATCATGTCGTAGAGCATTATTTAACAACCATAAAAGAAATAAATCACATAACACTAACATGACTCAACTGACCTCTTTCATGTGTACTTCATAATGTACTTGTATCTCTTTGATTATAAATTATAACCATCTCCTTTTTCCCATCTTGAATAAACACACCCAAAACTCGATGTTAACAAACTCTACCTCAATCTCAGCACTTACCATCAGCCTTCAGAAAAGCTCTCACATTATGAAAGGTTTTTTCATCTGACCTGTCTCAAAGTGGATGGGTGAGAAAAGCATGTTTCAAACCTTTGCTATGATTCTCCAAAGCTAATCAAATTAATGTTGTTTGGATCCCAAAAAAGTAAGAAACCTAATTACTAATGTTTATCAACAGGAAACTCACATATTGAGTATGGAAAATTCAGTAGCACTTAATTGTGACACAGCCATCTTCACATCTTCTCAACCAAATCCATATTACGATTCTCTCAAACTATATCACTAACTGAATCAGGTATCAAGGTAGTTGTTACTGCATACAATCCAGAAAAGAAATGAAAAAGGCATTTGACCGAAAGTAACTAATCTGAAATCGAAGTAAAGAGTTAGGATTTGATATTACTGGGAGAGAAAAGGATTAGTGTTAAAAAGAGTTTCCGAAAAAGCATCCCCAAAAAGGCATCGACAGAAGTTCCTCCAACATCACCAATGGTGAACTTGAGACAACTCTTGCTATCCAACATCAGCACCTGCAGTGAGTAAGATGAAACAATTAAAACATAACAAATCAACCAAAAGAGACCAAACTTCTTAATAAGGCGTAGGTATTACTTCTTAATTTCAAGGAGGATAAGCTATTACTTATTAGTTTACCCAGCCATCAATGAAACATAGACAGAGACCACGATTCTCTCATAAATTCTTAACACTTGATAGCATAACTGAAAAGATGAATATTCTACCTTCACTTTGATGTGGTGCACTGAACAGCCATCAACTGAAACATGTGTTGCTTATTAGATAATCACAATTATTGGGGTTGTAGGAGAAACCAAAGAAATGGTAGCAAAGCCTAAAACAATTAGCACGCATGAATCTTATATATGAACGTAGATGTACATGCTAACCATACTGAACACGTAAATGATGATCAACCTATCATTCTTTCGAATAAGAACAGAACAAAGAAAGAAACAAAGTGAGTACTTACATTCAGATGGGCGAGGTTAACAATAATTTGAGCTTTGCCAGGATTACAATCCAAAACAGATAAACTGTAACCATGTGAAGGAGACAATCAAAATGTATGCGGTTAATATACCTGGATACTTGATGCCTTGCTACTTTTCTCGTTCGATCTTGTAAGGATTGCAGCTGAGCTTTGCCCTCCTTTGTGGAACCTAATGACTACTTGCCTGCCAACTGAGCAAACACACTTCACATAATAAATTAAGAGTGAAAATAATTTATTAACAATGTTACTCTCATTATCTGTTTAGGTGGGTGTGCATAGTCATGAGGTCGGCATATCAACACTGAACCCAACACCCAGTCGGAGGTTGATTTATACGCAAAGGTGAAAATATTAAAATGAGAACAGAAG
>JAJJMA010324314.1:15815-46885 GCA_023529015.1 Papaver nudicaule
ATGGCCATTGGCCATTCGCACCCCGCACTACATCCATCACCATATAAGCCTCCTTATATAGTAGTCATATACTTGGCCTCCAAGTATCTTCCTAAACTAGGAAACCCATAGGCTTTCCTAATTCCAATAGGTTACGGAGCTTCCGGAACCTTCTAGAAACCTCGACAACTCTAACAACTTAAACACTGCCGCACTCACTTACACTTGTAGTCTCCACTCTCACTCTCTGCGAAAAAAATCTAATGAAATTTTAGGTCTTGGCTCTTTTATATGAAGAATATGTTGATTTACAAACACACCCTTGAACTAGTCCCACATGACATGAGTATTTGATTATGGCGCACTGAGTTAGCAGGCCCTGTTGTTACACTTTTGTGATTTTTGACACTTGTATATGGTGGTGTAGAATCTGTAGATGGGGATGAACCAAGCATAATGAGTATCAATTTAGAACGACTTTAGGTTCCGTTTGAAAGGAAAAGCCGAAAACAAAGAAACCAGTAAAAAGGAAAAATTTGACAAAGAGTTGCATACTCTGGTTGGGATGTGAACTGCACATGATGGTAGAGGTTCAAAAGTGTGTAATAGCCTAGTAGTCGATCACTACTTTCATCAATTCAAAGTGCAGAGATACGTTTGTAAGGCACTGAATGTGCAAGCATAATAAAGCAAATTGGATTTGTAATTAGCCTCTTTACTAGTAAGAGATTAATAAAGACTAGACCGTATAAACTTTATTCCCAAACCTAGATTACGCCTTTGATATGAACCAGTTGCTCTGTAACAACATAACAATGTTTAAGTTGGCAGGTAGGTAGATGGGAAGGATTTGGGAAATAGAACTGGTTCAACAATGAAAAACGAGAATCAACTGCTATGAAAATTGAATACATTCCTGCACGAATCATTCGTTGAAGTGATGCAAAACATGACTTCTGGGTTCTTACTGCTGCACAAAATAGTCCTTGTTCTAAGAAAAAAGAGGGGAAGTACAAACCTGATATGTATACGATCAGAGGTATCAAGAGTGTGTCTTGATCTGCTTTGATGTTCAAGGAAATACGTTAACCAGTAATCTTCTTCTTTCTTATTATCTTAGAGAAATCTCGATTACAGAAGGATGAACTCTCTCTGCCTCTCGTCTTTTGACTTCTCTGCCTTTCTTCTAAACATTGGTCTCTTTATATAGAGGACCATGTTTCACAAACCAATTCTAAACTAGGAAATAGAAATCCTAAACTAGACAAATCCTAAACTAGGAATGTCTCATAAATAAGTAAACACTTAAAAATAAGTAAACACTTAAAAATAAGTAAACACTTAAAACTCTTCCAGTATCTTCTGGAAACTTCTCGTCTGTCTATGCTTGACCGTTGCTTGCTTAGCCATTGCTGTTGGCTAGTCTTCTGATACCCCTGTATCAAGGCTCCCCCTATTTAAGAAGCTTGTACTCTCGTGCAAGCTACAAACTTAAGGTTAGGAAAAGTCTCTTCACCTTGTTCTTTGCTGAACCATTTTGCTTTGCTAGGTAATTGCCCAGCTCTTCCTACACGAAACATCACACGGTTACCTCTCCTGGTAGGTGTAATCTTAGTCTCCACAATGCAGTCTTCTTTCAAAATTTCTTCTCTCTCAGAATTTCCAGCTCCTTTGTTCCTAGCCTCAATGGCTACAGCTTTTACAGAAGCATCATCAAGATCTCTTACGTTGAACAACTTCAATTCTCTTCTTGTTGAATCATGAAGACCTCCAACGTAGTTTCGCAATGTTTCTGCACTCTCCATATCAACATCTAGAGCCAAAGCTTGTCGCTTAAAATCTGTGGTATATTCTTGTGCCGTCTGTTGATATCTTTGTCGTAGATGTTGCCACTTAAACCAACATTCATCATCATGACCTAGTGGATAGAATTGTTTCTTCATCAAAGCTTTAAACTGTACCCATGTTGCCGGTTCTGTTGGGTGTTTTTTCTTATACGATTTCCACCATACAAGAGCATGATTTGATAGCTTCAAGCTGGCAAAACTTATTTTTTGAGCATCAGTTACGTGATGTACAGAAAAATAGTTTTCCAACTTGTCTATCCATCCATCTAGTTTGTCAGCATCTATGAAACCATCAAAATCGGTAAAGTCGATTTTGGTTCCGACCTTCAGTCCTCCATATAAACTCCTGTGTGAAGATTCATCATCCTCCTCATCATCTTCTGCTTCTCCTGATGAGGTTTTTCCTTTATTCTTCTTTGGAGTTTTCGAGTTAGACCCCTTACTCTCAGTACTACTTTTTACGAATAGATGTACTAAATCCGTTAAACTTTGTATCTTCTGTTCAACAGTCATATTCTTCTCGCCTCCACCAGATGAAAAACTATCTTCTCCTTCTCCAATCTTCTTGTAGTAACTTTCTTTAGGTTTTCTAGTATCTGGTAAGATCAATGTAGACTCTCCTGATCGTATGTATCCTTCCCGTGTTAAGACCATGCACCACAGTTATTCCGCAGGTGTCAGAACCTCGCTCTGATACCACTTGATACGCATACGATCAGAGGTATGAAGAGTGTGTCTTGATCTGCTTTAATGTTCAAGGAAATACGTTAACTAGTAATCTTCTTCTTTCTTATTATCTTATAGAAATCTCGATTACAGAAGGATGAACTCTCTCTGCCTCTCGTCTTTTGACTTCTCTGCCTTTCTTCAAAACATTGGTCTCTTTATATAGAGGACCATGTTTCACAAACCAATTCTAAACTAGGAAATAGAAATCCTAAATTAGACAAATCCTAAACTAGGAATGTCTCATAAATAAGTAAACACTTAAAAATAAGTAAACACTTAAAACTCTTCCAGTATATTCTGGAAACTTCTCGTCTGTCTATGCTTGACCGTTGCTTGCTTAGCCATTGCTGTTGGCTAGTCTTCTGATACCCCTGTATCAAAACCTCATCCCAACCAACATACAACTACCACCGCACTCCCAGAACACAATGGAATGACTAGCATTTCTGGTCACACTAAGATGGGAATATGGCAGATAAATAAGAACTAACTCAGCAACAAAAAAGGCGAGGATATTAAATTGAGGTGTGTAATTAGCTATAGAAGACTTTGCAACATCAATTAAAAACTGATCTGCACCGATGCCAGTCTTCTTTACAGGTTATTGACAAACATTGTCATCATGGTTTATATCAAGCATCAAAGCTGAAGTTTAACACATTTCCACGACCAGAAATGAGATACACCCAGAGATTTCCCCGGCTAAAGCCAAATTACCTATCAACGTCAAGGGACTTTACATACCCGTCGTTTCGGTAGGAAAATAAAATCAGGGAAGGAATCACTAGAAAACGAGCTGAAACCAACAGTTGGGATGTAAAACGGCACAAGGTAGCGGTAAAGGTTTCAAAGTCTGTAATAGTGAACAGTAAGCACTACTACATCATTTTAAAGAGTATATTATGTGTTATGGGAAATCATCTCTGACAAGTGAACCTCGTGCATACCTGTATAGACCGCACGAAGAATATGCGAGACAACTCCACCTTTGTTGAAGTTTCAGTAAGTTTAGGACCAAGCACAAAAGGAGAAAGCAGTAGCAGCATGATCAGTACTCAGAGCAACCATGGCAATTCCTTCGTTGGCCGGTTGTTAGAATGGATTTACACGTACGGAACACAAAAAAATTTAAACTCGAAGAGACCCAGCCTCTCACATTACACTTACCCACGCAACAAGGAAATACACGAGCCTTCTGCCTAATTGATTATGGGACTGGAGCTTGCTTATTACTGGGAAAGTCCTGTATAAAATACTTTTGTAATGTGTGATTACTGTTGTCATTCAACAGCTACACTTGGTTCACTAGGCACTATACCTTATTCATCCATGAACCAGCAAACATGTTATTGCTTGATTTGAAAATTATGTATTCTCAAATCAGTTGGACTTGGATATAATAAGTGTGTAGAGATTTAACAAATTACGAACATGACAAGCACTATCATCACTAATGCTTATTTATTTGGATCCAATACCAAGTACCAAAATAAATGTGTGTGTGATTCTATAACTGAATCAATTTTTAGACTATTCTTATTTTTGCCTATACGCCAAATCAAGCAAACTACAATCTTCATAAATTACAAATTAAATCGAAAAATGGCATACTATGGTACAAGTTAAATAGATTATGAACAAAATAAATTCTTTGATAAAGTGATCCAACAAACCATAGACTTAGTAAACAGATATAAAATTAATGTAGATCTGCCAAGTCATGAAATTGCTTTAGATCTACCAGTGCGTTCGACGGACTTCCTTGACATTTCAGAAAACTGTGGCTTTCGAGTTGGGATACATGTGTAAGTGAGATTCTCCCTGCTTACAAAAACCAACACATGAATGTCAATGTTGTATTACAATAAAGGAATATATCAAACTTCATTATTTTACAGATCTTACTTGTATAGTAATCCTTGGGGAAACCTCAGCCGCCACCATAAACTTTATTCATGGTGAGATACAACTTTGAGAGAATAAATCATTGTGAGGATTTCATAGATCTGCGATGTCTCTTTGTTGATCTCTACGGTATGTTTAATGATTCACACATGATAGCAAAACTCCGATCCAAAGAAGATCCCGTCTGAATCTGGTTAGTGATGTTCCAATTTTGCACCGCCGGCCACATTCACACTACTAACAGTAGTCTCCACTTTCCGATCACACTCTATCTAAAATATTACCCAAAATTGTTAGGGTTTCGTTAATTTATACCTAAATATTTGATTCACTAAACTTCCATCTAGGGAATCCAAACGGGTATTTGTTTTTTTGCAACTCAGTAAGAAGGCCCATCTATTAAGATTTCTAATGCCCATGTGTAGTAGTTTGGATGTAGTCTAGTCAGCTGACTGCTGCATTTGTCATCTTACATTCGAAAGGGAGAAGGGTAAAATTCTCAGCAGAAATCTGGTTTTTCTCTCACACTGATAGAATGATAGGATAGGCTGCTGTGTATGATTTACTAGGATACCCTTGGACTAATCCTTCTTAATGGATTCTTTATTGTAACATTGGCTTGCAATCCTACATGCAGTAGTTTGTAATGCGTGCTAAAAGTCATTGAAGAAAGGCTGAGTATAAGCAGAGCACTTGGGCAAGCCACCAAACAGGGAGAAAAAAAATAGAATTGACACAATTTCACAGTTTTGTGATTCTATTGCTTGTGTTTGTGGTGGTGGTGGTGGTTGTGGGATGTAGTTGAAAAACTCCGCTGTCACTCAAGTCTCACCACCAATGATCATCACTAGCAAAGCCAATCTTGCAGGATTGAATTACCGTACATTTACAAAGCCCAACAATCACAAACCTAATATATTTAAATCAAATGATTTTCTACCTACTGAAGTAGAACCATAAGTGGAAAAATTTATAGGCTAATAATTTCTGGAACCATAAGTAGAACAAAATGGAGCAGTTTGGCCTCTAATGATTAACAGAGAATTAGAGAAGCTCAATTATCCAATCGTTCAAGTCTAATTGCAACCCATAAAAGCCGCTTACAGAATTATCTTTGCAGAAATCACCCACTATGAATCTTAAATTTCATTTGTGCACAAATTGTATGATGAAATGTAGTGAAAAGAAAGTAACAGCAAAAAGCTTAAACACATCTATAGACACTGAAACATTGCCAATGGACTAGGGGATTCCCCAATTTTAATGGGGAATGGAAGCTGTAGCTGTATACTGCTGTATTTCTTTTACAGATGAAGCTCGGAATCATAGATTTAGCCATATATACCGGAAAAAAACACTACAAAACTTCACATACATATTTAGTTGTTAACTTGAATCAACAAACAATCAGCAACACAGCCACAAAAATAATAGGGAGATATATCTTTGCAGATGGCTTTAAGGTATTAAAAAACTCAAACAGAAGAGATAAGGGCAATTGCAAACCAGATACCAAAATCACTCAATTTTCAGTTCCCAAGTTTCCAAATTTCACTGACATACTTTAGTAGTAGTACAACCAACAGACAATCACTAACAAGCTTCAATTCAGTGATACTTAGCAAATAGAACTAAAAAATTCAACAACTGGGAGACATCAATCAATTGAGACTAATATTAATATATATATCTTCAAGATATAGAAGATTCACAACGTACATAACTAATTTGCACTAATCGAACTCTTCTCCACAAGCTATTCATAAGAATTATTATCGAAATTTTATAAAGCATAAAGCAACTAAAAATATCTCTAAATCAAAATAAAATATTACAATTATGAAATTATGAAATTACGGTAGATAAACTATCTCAGCACATTTGTAGTTAGAGAGGCTGACAAATCATTTCAGACCAGAGCACATCATGCTTTCGAAGAAATGCTACAATTTAGATTTGAGAGAAGAAATCATTGTGTGAGAATTTCAAGGGTCTCTTCAACAGTACCACCGCTACGCCGCCTTATTATCACTCTCTTCTTGTGAAAACTATCTACAAAATTTTTAGGGTTGGTTGATTTATACTCCTAAAACTTCATGCGAGATTTACTGAAATACCCTTGGATAATCCCAAGTGGATTTGAGTGGAGCCGAGCATAGAGGCTTGGTTATAACAATGTTATAGAGCCTACAGATCCTACACTTCTATGCGTACCACCAGCTGCAAAATCAGGCATGGGAAAATGCACAACTGCAAACACAGTCATTGACATAACATAATTGAGGAGCTCAAAATACCGCTCCTAGGTTTACCATTTCACATGGCGGATAAACTGGAGGTCGTTTTGCCTACAAATACAGACATAATCTACGAACAACCGTTACTGTCTGGCTATAGGTGATCCCCCATGTATCACTATAAATTAGTAATGCTTATTGCATACGGGACACTCATTTTAGCTAAGATTAACATTTAAGATGTCAGTGTTATGTTCCGAAGATTACGGTTACGGTGAATTGGATGGTTACTGTAATGGTTTCCCTTAATTGTATGGCAAATGAGAAGAATTATTACAAGTGCAACGTAACAGGGGTGATTTTTTTTTCCTAGTTTTGTTTTGAAACCATAAACACCTCAATAAAGCCAAATATGTAAAACAAAGTCATATTTGTCCTGTTGAAGTATGAATTAGTGGATCAAGCCGAGAAGGGAAAAGAAGTCACAACAGTATTCAATAAATTGCATCTCCAGCTAGCAGCAAATGCCATTTTCCCTTTCTTTCCATAGGCATTACTGGTTCACAACGATGGGCTACACACAACAATCTCAAGGGGATTAGTTTTCAAGTACTTGGACTATAATATTAGACGAGAATCAGCTGCTACGAAAAGTATCCATTGAAACATCTATTTTGCTTGTTGAAGTCACAGAAGTCAGAAACAGTAATTAGCATAACATATCCATCGATACAACTATTTTGCTGAACCCTGAACTTAAAGCGGAACTATATCAGTATACAAACTCAGCTCCAAAATTGACGAACAATCACTGACACACTCCTCGGCTAGACACATTATTCTAGTCATACTAAGATCTCTTTATTGCCAAGTAAATAGGAATAACTTTGCATACAGAACTAATTCAACGTTATTCCTACAAATCAAAAAGTGATCTACTCCATTGTTTACACTCTAAGTGATCGCAAATCATAAGTGAATTTTGAGTTCAATAAAAAGAATAAAATACTCTCACGTGGAAACATGAACGGTATTACCTAACCAAATATCCAATTAACTTAGAATCGGACTTCCAAGGCTGTTGGAGGATGTTACAACTGGGAGATTGTACAAGTAGGAATCTTGGCAGAAGTTCTCTATAAAGTTTTTATCTTCTTTGCATATTCTTAGGCACGATAGAATTTGTATTACTCGTATTAGTAGTCTATGTTTCACGGGAATCTAACCACTTTTGACAGTCACTTCACTTCTATAATAGTTCACGGGAGATATAAAATTATTTGCCGATTGACTATGAACAATTGAAATATAGACTGTTGTTTGGTTGTGACACCATGCACTAGTATGGCAGCAGCTGGTGGATCAAATGGAAATGAAGCCTGGAGAAAAATGATTGTTTCACGGCAGGATTAGTATTTTGAGAGTAGACAACCTCAGCTATAAATTAGAAATGTTTTCGACTTCCGTCTGGCTAACTTCCTTGGTTACGACATTGTTAGCATTATCTACTAAAAGAGTTGTAGATGCCTCACCAAGTACCCCCAGTACAATCACGTGGACAGCTTTTGTAGATTTCTCAATTACACAAAACCAAGTACATATCAATTCAGGCGTAAAATGTAATTAGTACGAAATACAAAATATGAGAACTTCAAAACTGAGTGCAAGCCTTCATAAAAAACAGGTAATTGACAACCATTATCTCAATCAAATGTTCAAATATCAATACACACTCTAATTTATCCAGTTCTAGCTACTCAAATATTTCAAGCTTAGACATAAAAAGCTTAAAACATTCCAAATTTCTATTATTGAAAATAATTACAAAAAGCATGATTTTTCTTCTGCAGATCTACCATTTTAACAAACTTTAACCATCTCTTCCTTTGTGAATAGTTGCACACCTATTAGATCGAGGATCAGGGTCTTCAACCATTAAAATAGAGATCTAACATCTCCAAACGGAGATCCTACAGGACTAAAGATTAATTTTTGAGAGAAAAAATCATTGTGGGGATTTGAAAGATCTATGACTCTGGTATGCGTACAGATTACCACACGATACCAAATCTTGAAAAGTCTCTTGATCAGCAGAACACCGGTCACTCTCTCCATCTCGCACAATACCGCCGCATCAATCACTCACACTGGTCGTCTCCTCCTCTCTCTCTATCTAAAATATCTACAGCGGTTCTAGGGTTCCATTCATTTATACAGAATGTTTTGTCATTTACTAAAATGCCATCGGGCTAATCCCAATGGATATTTTGATTGCAGCCCAGTGGGAAGGTCAAGCAATAATAACGAGCCCATACCAGCATGTAGTGTAGTTGCGGGGTGTAAGTGTGGGAACTCTGGTTGTGTTTATCAATGTACAAAAACTTTTGTTACCTGACATTAAGTTTGGTTCAAAAACAAAAGAAACCGGAGAACAAAAGAAGTTGAACAAAGAGTTGTAGACTCGGACAACAGAGCTGCACAAGGAGGAGGTCTGAATACTCATTTTCATCTCCACATTTCTTCCAAGACTTGGTTTCGGAAGAATACGTAAATCTCAATTCTCTTATTTCAAACGACTTGTGTTGACTTTCAATAAACACAAAACCTTGAAATACGGTGACCCGAGTGGATTGTAAACCGAGCTCACATTACCTGCAGGATTCGATTTCGGTAAGACACTATATTGCCTAGTGAACGGATTGAAAATGTAGTATGTACATATGTAACTATCACATTGGCAACTACTACAAAGGAAAAGACCATTAAAAGATTGAACAATCTTTGTCGGAAAATCGATTTTATCAAATGTGATGGATCAAAATGGAGCATTACCATTACAGTCTCATCATTTCTATCAAGATTAATATACTCCGGTGCCCGCCGACCCCAGTCTAGAAAGATTTTGATCCCGAAAATTCCTAGGACTGAAAAGTGAGGGTTTTGAAGAAAATGTTTGTGACTGAAATGGGGGTGTTGTTGTATGAGAGAATGTCATTATTTCGATACACATTTGGAATACAAGCAGAGATTTTGAAGGTAAACAGAGAAAAATCTATAGCCTACCTACACTGTTGTGCTGTGCTCTCTGACTGGATTGTGGTGTAGATGAAGATGGAACTCAAGAATGGTGGTATCAACATAGAACTACATCAAATAGAGATGGGGTTGTTTTCACTTGAAGAGAACACCAGAGAACAAGCAAACATAGACAAAGAAGAGTAAGATACACTCCCATTGGGAATGGTTGCATAGGTTCAAAACTTGGAGACATCTTGTTCACTACTTACCATGGACTCATAGCTGTAAGTGCACTTGTATGAGGAGAAAACAGTATTTACATGATAAGTATTCAAATAGGAACAGTTGAATGTACATAATTCCCTTCTTCTCTGGCAGAGTAGACTTGTGGGGTTCCAAAGACTAGAAGGTTAGCTTAATTGCTAGAAGAGGCCAAACCTCTTATATTTATTACAGACAAGACGGGACTATTATTGGACTGAAGGGAAAGTAAACTGCAAACCACACAACATAGATAATCAAATTTTACTGGCATTTTGTAATTATATCAACCAACAAAGAATCACCAACACAGTCTACAAAACAATGGAAGAATATAATCGTGGTTGTATTCCGAAGATTTCTCTACTGCAGGTAAATAAGAAAGAATTGCAAACAGAATTAAATAAGAAA
The DNA here is from genome assembly GCA_023529015.1 of Papaver nudicaule. Classification (NCBI taxonomy): domain Eukaryota; kingdom Viridiplantae; phylum Streptophyta; class Magnoliopsida; order Ranunculales; family Papaveraceae; genus Papaver; species Papaver nudicaule. The sequence continues at coordinate 26,203 of JAJJMA010324314.1, forward strand.
GTCCTATATGCAAATTGCAATGCGTGCTATCTGTCCATTCAAAAACCCACTACTTTCTTAAAACATGGTTCACTAAGCACTATAATTCAACCAATACTTGATTTGGATATTTACGTTTTCAGAAAATAAGTTGAACGAGACAACAGACAAAGAGATATGGCTGAGAGTCTGGGACCAAAAGGCTAGAATGCATACCGACTTGGTAATGTTCCTCCTGAGATGTTGCCAAATAGTGCTAGAATAGACTATAATGTTTCCTACATCGCAGCAAAATGTATTCTGATGCGCACGTAAGGTTTATGCACACTGTTTAATTAAAATCTGCTCAATGAGATTCGATTTATCACATGTTGATGATGCTGCAGAAAATAGTCCTAGTTCCAAGAGAAAAAGAGGGAAATGTGGGAAAGTGCAAATCTCATACCAAAACATTATCCAATTTCACTTTCTTTGGTTGTGCAATTCAACCAACAAACCCATCAGCCGAGAAAATAATGGAAGGACAAACACTAAACATCACTGAATCCTCACATCTAAATTACCAGATTTCACTTGCATATTTTTTTAGTATTTGAATCACAAATAAACAACAAACAGAATTAATTCCATTACAAAGAAGCGAGGAGCCATCAACATACACAGAAAATTCAGAACTTTCGAAACTCATCTTCACCAATATAACTTTTTTTAGAGTTTATTGACAAGAATTATCTTCAGAGTTCTTATCCAGCATCAAATCGACAAAAAAAATGTAAGACTACAAACATTGCATCATGAAATTGTTGCTACAGATCTACTGATTCAACAGACTTGCAGTAGTGGAATATCAATGAAGCGAAGCCATTCCAATAAACTGTAGTTGTAAATTTCATCCATCTCTGTCTTCATGATCACTTCTTTTGGCTAAGAATTTCCTCCTAAGAAGTCAACCGATCTATTTCTTAGATTTAGAGTCCGTAGACGAAGACTGCTCTGCACCTATTATAGGCTATAAAGACACTGCATAGAGAAACCAAAACATGAATGCCAATATTAATTTTGGGAAGGACAATAAAAATACCAAACAACACCATTACTTTACAGATCTTACCACTTTAAAAGCATATAGTTATATGTCGCCCTTACATAATTAGATTTTGAGAGGAGATATCATTGTGTGATAACATTTTCAAAGATCTGTGATCTCCCTCTGTTGATCTCGAAGTTATGGGTGAAGATTCCCACATGACCCCAAAACTCCGATCCCTCCGGTAACAACAAACTCGCATCAGTAGAACTCTGGTTTCCCCTTAACACCGCCGCACTCAATCACTCACTATGTAGTCTGAACTCTCCCTCTCTAAAGTATCTACTGAAACTTTAGGGCTTGGATCTTTATATAAGGAAATTTGAGTGATTTACTTAAAATGCCCTTGAACTAGTTTCAAAGGATATCTGATTGCAGCCGGTAAGGCCCGTGCGCTGTGGCACTTTATCATAGTAGTAACGATGAAAAAAAATTCTTGTCTTGGGTATAAAATAGAACAACTGCATGGGCCTATTGAAGTGGAGAACAATAACAAAAATTAGATAACGAGTTAGCAATCCTAGTTGGGATGTGAAATACCGAGGTTCCAAAGCGTGAGAGATAGACTAGTACGTTGCTCACTACTTTCAACATTTCAAAGTGTATGAACACTAAGGAGTCATAGCGATAACTGTACTTGTATACAATTTTATTGTCAACTTGAAGCTATAGAGCATAAAGCGGAATATGCAAGACAAGTAAATTTTTGGTTCAAGTGGAGAAAGAGAAAAGTTATCAATTGTACGTAGCGACAGTGACATTATTTGAAATTCATTCTCTGAGCTAGCATGAAACGTACACAATTTCATTCTACACTAAGCATATTGTATTTGCAGGGCATCAAAGGCAATAATATTAGCTCAATGTCAATGTGAAACGTATAGATCGAACATTAAAATATCTAGAAGAGAAATAACCCATACAACCTTCAAAACCCCATTGCTAAATCTGATGATTATTTTCTGTGTTTATTTGCTTTGATAATCCTTTAACCCCGACTAAGCTTCTAGTGTAGCTTCCGGAGTTCCTCTACATCCTAGTCGGAACCACACATCCTACGGCAACATTGTATGGAGTAGAAGGTTGACTTGTAAACGTTAGATAATATAGTATAGTGTGACGGTGGAAGTGGAAGCGGTGGTAACTTGTATCGGAAAGATTTTTCAGTAGTCTTACTAATTACTATACTTTAACGACGATGAAAATCAGGCAGAACCTTTCCAAACTCTACGAGCGATTTGATGCCCACCAATATCAAAAGACCTGAATTTCATTTTCCCAATTCTCGATTCTTTTAATATTGGATATTGTGTTCAATGTGTGTAAAAACTACCAAGATCTATGCTTCTTCCTGCCATAACTGGCTAGCAAGGGATAAATGGCAACTAACTCGACAACAACAAAGCAAGGACAACAATTCAGATTTATAATTTTTAAGAATATTTACAACATTAAAAACTGATATACACACCAAAATAAGTCTCCTTACATATAATTGATCATCATGGCTTTCTATTAAGCATCAAACTCTGTCTCCAGAAAGTAAATCAAAGTATCTATAACCAACAATTTAATTCCTTCGACAAAAATATCCAAAGAAAATTTGCACCAATACTGAAACAGAAGCCTCAGGATTCTCGTGCTTCGAGAGAAGCAACAAAAGATAAAGATTTTGAGATGAGGATTATTAAGAATACAATTTCTTGAGAGCTGAGTAAAATGCAATAAAATCTTAATAACATCTATCATCGAATTATCAAGCCGACTGACGAGTTAGTTTTGAGAGAAAAAATCATTGTGAGGATTTCAAATACGAGTGACCTCTCTTTTAGATCTCCAAGGTATGTGTAAGGCATCTCACATGGTACCAAAACTAAAATCATAAGAACCCATCAGATCTGGGAAATGGCTACACACAGCCACCTCAGCCATACTATCTCTACTCTCTTTCACTCTATCTAAAACATCTAATGAGGATTTAGGGTTACTTTTGTGTATAAATATGAGAAAAATTTTATTGGGTTACGAAAACATTCTTGGGCAAAACATAATGGATACTTTTTGATTGCGGCCCAATAATTGCAATTGTCCGGCCTCAATTGGGATTTAAACTGCAACCATAAAATTAAGGTTGTGAATCCGGAGAACAACTTTACGGACCCTTCGCCTCTCAATTGGGCTGCAGCTGCGGGAAAAGAGTTCATATGAACTTTGCAAGTTCAGTGCTCAACAATTGGGACGAAAATTTCATGTAGTTTCAGTCAGTTTGCTTTGATTTGTATCATATACACTGCTGGTGTAAACTCTGTACATTTTCCCCTGTATAATAAATCTTCTCTTCCGATAAAAAAAAAACTAGTTAAAAAAGAGTTGGGTATTTCAGGCATACGGTCGAAAAATCTAAGATATCTTAACAGCTAGTTGATTTCAATAGTTTCAATGAGTATCAGTGTTACAAAGTCATTGCAATAAGCACAAGTTTTCGATATTTCCATGATTGCCTAATAATCTGTGGAAAACGGCACTTGCTTAGTTGCTTGTCCAACCGATACTCCATCATTACCAAAAGTCCAATAGGTCTGTTTCTGCGTGCGGATGGGGAATTGGGCAAGTGCGTCACCAGACAGGCATATAGGTAAGGTAGTTAATAAGTTTAACATTCCATATTCGAGTAATGGCTGAGAATGTATACACTACAAGAAAAATGGGCATTGACAACGGATATATGACAACGTTTTGCAAAACGTTGCAGAGAAGAGGGCCTTCGACAACGTTTTCTCCCAAAAAACGTTGTCGAATGCTATGGCCTTCCGACAACAGTTATATTTGACAACGTTTTTTTGAGAAACGTTGTTATTTGTTCTCTTTCACAACGGTTAATGAGTATTGTTAAATCAAATTTTGTTTCTTTTAACCATTTAAAAGGAAATTCTAGTTTATTTTACAATCTAAAAGAGAAAGTTATTAGGATTAAAAACATAGCTAGTAAAAAAGATGAGTTGTCAGATGAATCACATAAAAAATTACATAGTCTTTTGTCAAAAGCTTCATACACGCTGAATAGATGTGAATCTTAATTCAGTTTTGATTATGAATAATAGTTTGTACGTGTGTCTAAACAACAACTAACAATAATAGTTTTGGTTCTTCACCCGATAACATATTCAATTGAAGTTTGAGTCCTCTTTAGTAAGCAGGATTTGATGTTCTAAGCGAATTCAGATTCCTCGGTGAACTATTAACAAGGTTTACCTCAGAACATCTTCTTCGAGCGCATCAAAGACCACACGAGGATTTCTCGAGAGTTATAAGAATGGTTCTTTACCAGAAATCATACGCAATATGTTTGAGTCTTAATTTGTAAGCACAATTTGATGTTCTAATCGAATTCAGATTCCTCGGTGAACTACTGACAAGGTTTACTTTAGAATAATTTCGGCGAGCATGTCAAAGACCTCACGAGGATTTTGGTGACTTATAAGATTGGTACTTCACCCGAAATCATATTCAATTGAAGTTTGAGTCATATTTAGTAAGCAAAATTTGATGTTCTAACCAGATTCAGATTCGTCGGTGTACAACTAACAAGGTTTACTTTAGAAAATCTTTGGCGAATGCGTCGAAGACTTCACGAGGATTTTTAGAAACTTATAAAAATTGGTTCTTTACCCGATATCATATTCAATGGAAGTTTGAGTCATATTTAGTAAGCAAAATTTGTTGTTCTAACCGAATTCAGATTCCTCGGTTTACTACTAACAAGGTTTACCTTAGAACATCTTCGACAAGCGTGTCGAAGACCTCACGAGGATTTTTCGACACTTATAAGATTGGATCTTTACCCGAAAAACCAATGTCCAATACTATGGTCTCCTAACAACGAATTTAAAAGGTAATTTCTTTTCACAACGTTTAGAAACGTTGTCATCCCCACATTTTCACAACGTTTAGAAACGTTGTCATCTCTTTTTCTTTCAAGCGGGCCCTAGGTGTTACTCACTCAGCGAAGAAAGCAAGCGGGCCGTAGGTATTACATCTTTTGCGAAGAGCACAAATGATCTTGTTCGTTATGCGCCGATTCGTGAATCTCAAATGTCAGATGCTTGTTCGTTATGAGTCGATTCTTGAAAACTCGATCTTTTTTATTTACTAATCCTCATTTTTAGTTTTCGTCGAAATTTCACCTTCGAACGGGTGGTCAATATATAATATTACAACCTAATAACAATATATATTGTCCTAAATAAGTTCGATGTATAATAAGGGACCAATTTTGAAATCATGGAGATTATGAATCAAAGTATTTAAGTCGCACGGAAGCTGTTCGGTGAAAGGCCTGTTTGAAAAGGCTTGAATTTCAGAATTTCTCTCAACTGTGTGAAGGTAATCCTGTGAGTAAGGTAGGATTATTTTTATTTGGTTTCATGTTCAATTGGCAAGCAGGAAAAGAGCGGTAGCTTTAGCTTGTTAAAGAATTGATTTGGTGATACATTTGTGTCATGGAACGACCGAAGTAAAGGTCTGTTCTTGTGGAGTTTGTCTCCATGGATGGAACCTAAAGTGAAGCAGTTGAGCAGACCGATTAGAGCTAGACCTAAGGTATTAAGCAAAGTTTTGCTTTCTGTCAAATTCATATTATTGTAAATGGTAACGGGGACATATCCATTATGGTATTGTCCTTATTTGTGTGCGTCAGTAATAGAGTCAGTAGCCTTGATGATTGTTAGTTCATGTATTGTTACTAGATCATGTGGGTCAGTAGTCACATATGATGTATAAGGTGATTTGTTTTGTCCTTATATGTAAGTTTTGTAATCCAAAGAAGAATGATGGCCATGGAGGTTGCAAGAGTAATGACAAGATACGCCTGGGAAGTCATAGCTAGGTGCCTACAAGTGAAGTAGCCAGGTGGTTTGTCGTTGTGTCTCTTGCTCCTGTGACTCTTGCTCCTGTTTCACACACTTTTGTAGCCAGTAATTATACTCTTTGTTGTGGTTGTTGCAATCAAAATCTAAAACATTTCTGTGTGTTTTTGTTTTACAGATTGGGAATGCGAATCGATCTTCCAAAAGTTGAAGTAACCATCTAATTAATGTATTACATGTTAATGATTTCATTCTTTTTCAGATTCAACCTTGATGAAGATGAAAATGAAAGGCCTACCTTTGCTTCTATGATAAAACCTCTTGATTCTCTGGACAAGCAACTTGCTGCCAGTGGGTTCACAAAGGACAAGGAAGCTATTGAAAAGGTACAGAGTAAAGCAGTTGCATCTCTTACTTTTACTTGAATGCGAATAATGTATTTCTGATGCTAATCCATCAATTTTGGTAGAATGAAAATTCAATTTTTGCTTCTTGGTATGAGAAGGCATTGCGTCCTGTCATACTCAGGTGTTGATAAAGGTAACAATTTGTAGTATCAAGAGTTGTAGGACAAACTAGCCGTGTGTTTCCTTGTGTTAGAATGTTGATTATACCTCTTTGTAGTTTACTTGCTGCAGCTCTTTCAGTATATGAACTTCATTTTTTTTGTAAGAGCCACTGCCATGTTCACTTTAAACCTAATTAAACCTCTGAATCCCTGGCCTGTATGTCTTGACCATAAATATTTGAGCTCCGGTATTTTGTGGGGGCTTTGTTTTTCCTTTCCCCATTAAATGAATGATTTTTCACCTTTTAACGTGGATGAACTTTAACTTAAATAATAATTGGTTTGAGAAGGCGAAACTGTCCAGCAATCTCTGTAGTGTGTAAATATCATTTTCGGGAGATGAGGTGGTTGTATTCATCAATGACATTACGGGATCACAATAACAAGTAAATAAGACAGTATTTTATGTTTAGAAATATTTTGTTCTAGCCTTTATTTAAAATGTGTGTTTTCACTCGAAAAGTCGCATGGTTCTTATCATTGTTCATATTAAATGGCTATACCACCCAGTCATCTTTTCTGCTGGATTAAAATGCATTTATGACCCATCTCTCTTTGTATGATGCAGTTTATTGAAGGTGAAATGAGTGAAGAAATAAATTCTGATGACGAAGAATGCCTCCCCAATGATGAAAATGATGGCAACGTCAGTAATTTGGATTCTTTGAAATTGGCAGGCCAGGTAAGCTCTTTACCAAATTACTGATAGAAATTTTGGGTGCTATTGCTCCTAGATGACGACATTCAAATATTTTGCTTGCCGTCTAGCTCTTTGTTTTTTTAAAAGATTCTTATACACACTTTTGCTTGATTAGTTAACATAGAACACTTATATGAAGGAAAAATAGAAGAGAACTTATAGAAAATTAGGAAAATATGCAACTGAGGAGTAAGAATTGTTGTTTCATGTAAAAGTTGCAGCGTCTTGTAGTTTCCGCATTCTGTTACACTTGTCGTTACACAAACCCATTGCAGTGACGCTGTGTTTACTTCTCTTTCAGGAGGATGAGGTCAACGAGGATACTCCTAGTGAAGCTGGTTTGGAAGACCTCGAACTGAAGGTATATATGCTTTTGCTTGATATAAGTTTTAAGTTAACATAGAACACTTTCACGAAGTAAGAATTAAAACAGAACATTCTGAAATTAGGAAAGCATGAAACGAGTAAGAGGCCTGGTTTTTTAATGTAAAAGTTACAGTTACTTGTATTTCAATGGCAACTTAAGCATAGATACAAAATCTTATGGCTGCTTAGGTAAAATATCATCTGTAGAATCCAAATTTAGCTTTTGGGTTTTCCAATACTTGTTTGATTTTGGGTTCAAATCTAATAGTTTTGAGCTAACAGGGGTTTTTCAATTTTTTATTTTTTACAGGTCAAATCTCATTTAGGATTGTTAAAGTTGCATGTAAGATCGCTGTTGGAGATTTTTAGAAGCTGCATACAAGACTGGTTTAACATAAATCGCATTTTAGGACCATTGTAATATGAAAAACTGATTTAATCTAATGAGATTACATTAATTAGAGGATAATAAATATATAATTTTTCTAGATTCTGTTTTATGTTTTTTTTTTTAAATTCTAATTATATTTCGACAACGGTTTAGCAAAGTTGTTGCTGGTGCATCTTACAATATAAAGAAACCGTTGTCATCAGGTCATGAATGACAACGTTGCTCGCAATGGACAGGAAACGTTGTGGATGTTACGAGCCTTTAACAACACGCAGCTACACAACGTACGCAAAACCGTTGTCATAGCAGTTTGACAACGGTTCTGCTGTGTTGTTACTGGGTGTTTTTCTTGTAGTGTGTGCTTATGTCTCCATAGAGAATGGTATCAACCTAGGGAGGGAGGGAGGGAGTCGGTGCTAGAATTTGTCATTCCTCAGTTGATAATGGTCCTGAAGCTAGACTTGCTTAACACTCCCAGCTGAGGCTCATAAAGAAAATAGGAAACTGTATTTTGTCTCTTATTAGGAAAAGGAACTCCACCAAATTCAGAGTTATTGTTAGCTCTTCAAAGAGGCCAACGCAGAATCCCACCATCCCAGTCTGCCAGATACCAAGACCCATGAGTGAAATCTAATCACAAGATAGACACCAAGGGCATTTGCAACGAAACCCAAACCATTCAAATAGGATTTTTTGTCGAGCACCGTGATCCATGCTTGAGGTTGGATTCTGTAGAAACGAAGAAAGTAGTTGCAGCAGTATTGACATGAGCAGTACAGAAACAGCAGTTCCATCACTTGCCTAGTGTGAAAGATTTAGAGCAACACGAAAAACTTGATTCCTTCCCTGAGCAAATTAACTAGGAGGTAGGTTGGCCAGAAGAAATGCAACCTCTTCCTGATGCTAACTTAAGAGAGCTAAACACAAAATTAGACTTTCCGGAGACGCTACTGTATATCAAGATAGGACTCATGTATCCGTTCTTTAAAGTCTTGGATCAAATAGCCAAATTTTCAGCAGCTAAGAATCTTAAATTCATTTTCCTAGACGAAGTGAAAACCTAATACCAAAACATTATCCAATTCCACTCTCACTTGTCGAGTAAATAATATCCGGTCATACTCGCAGAAAGAACTAACTTGACAAATTCAAAGCAAGGAGATTTCAATTCAAGTGTATAATATTATAGAAGATTTGCAACATTATAAACTGATCTAGACAAATATAAATCTTCTTTACAGGCTATTATTGACAAGCATTATTATCATCTTCGCTTCTATCAAGCATCCAAGCTAAAAAGTATAACACATACCACAATAAGAAATGAATACATCATGAGATTCGCCCGGCTAAAACAAGTGACATAATTCGTCCCAAAATCCCATAGATTGACTATAACATTTGTTTCTTGAACTATAAATATGAAATTGGTACTTGTATAATCTGGATAAAAATCAAAGAACAATATATTCTGGTTACAAATTTAATATCTTTAGATAATATCTAGAGATCTACAATTTTGAGTTGGTACTGATGTGTATTGTTGTATGTCTCCATATGATATTTCGAACAATCTCTGTTAGATAGAAAACAATGGATTCAACCAGATCAGAGATTGCAAATACACCGGATTCTAAATCAAGAAAAAAATAAAAAAAAAGAGATTGGATTCATTTACTTTACTAAGATAGAATTAAATTTCGAGAGAAGAAATCATTGTGTGGGTTTCATAGATCAGTGATCTTTAGGGTATGTGTAAAGATTCTAGTAACAAGATAGAACTCCTATCCCAAAAACTCATCCGATGTTTCTTATGCAACGACCGCCTCACTCTCTCTATTTTTTTTTGACTCAAAAATGGCAATGACTCAATCTCTCCATCAATTTGTCTAGGTTTTTGTTCTTTTTATAATAAAATTGTTGGATTTACCAAAACAAAAAAACCTTGAACTATGTCCAATGGATATTTGATGTTAGCCCAGTGTCCAGGCCCAACTATTATATTCACAAAAGTTATACCGGTATTTCTATGATAACTTTGGAGGAAGAAGAAGATCGAGGAGATCTAAACGAAGGTTTAGATCAGGTGAGTATCTCAATACTCATCCCAACACTCAAACTTGAGTAAGCGTCGCAAGATATATTGCACACTAAGCTACGTGCTTTTAATTGTACATAGATTCTTGGATCTCTTCTCGATCTTATGGCTCGACATATTTAATTAGAAATGTAGGATGATCGGCAAGAAACCCCCTGGAGATGTTTTTTTGCTGGAAACATCAGGAATTCGGACAGAATGTCCACTCTCCATTTTTTCCTTCTAAAAATGAGCGTAAGACTCCAGATCCTAAAGTAAGACAGAATACAAAGCAAGACAGCACACTTCTTTGTTGAGGTTGGATTCTGCAAAAAGGAGAAAGCAGTTGCAGCAGTATTGACATGAGAAGTACTGAAACAATGGTTTTAGCTTAGGTATTTGGAGGCATTAAGTTTCATAGGATCGGTGCAGTCCAGGCTCTTAGAGTTCTGTTTTAGATGGCGGAGCCTTAGATTGTGATTATTGGCTGTGGATGCCACTCCCCTAGTAAGAAGTTCTAAATCTGGAGGACGTTACCGAATCACAAGGGGATATATAAAAAGAAAATTTCTCCAAATTTCACTGGCAATTTTTGTTCGGAAGTTCAACCAGCAATCAAGCGCTCAAAAAAATTGAAGGACATATATTCATGTCTGCAAGCTCAGTTTGAAACCTTTTCCTGGTCTTACTAGTTTGATCTAAATCTATACCGACAGGTAAAATAGCAACTAACTCAGCAATAACAAAGATATAGCTGAGTTGATGCAACTAACTCACGGGTTGCAATGTATGTACAATTTTATTTGTGTACCATAGAGCCTTCCTCCAAAGATATTTTGCATTTGGTGGAACATGCTTGAATATTTTTCATGGTTGCCTAAGCTATGGGAACTATGGAAAAATTGCACCAGACAGTGCTTGGTTCTACTGGTGGATCGATTACTTGGTTTGAGATCAAAACAAATATGTATTCGGGATTTTAGATACATCAACACAACTTCACAAGTTCTATTTGTAATATGCACATTGTCCCATCTGATTTGTGATGTGATTGTTTAAGGCAATAGTGTGAGTGATTGTTTTGGTTGTATGGTTAGGGTGTTGATGACCAGCCTTAACATCTTTGTAATTGACGCAATTGAAATGTACGTTTGGTACCAAAACAAAAACTACTCCCAAACAACAACCAAAGGACTTATCATGTTAGTACTAAATAGCAACCAACTCAACCAAAACAACAAAGCCAGCAAATATATCAATTCAGGATAGATGTACAATATAGAAGAATTAAAAACTGATCTGTGACTGAATAAGTCTTCTTTACAAATTATTGAATTTATATCAATTACAATAACATAAAATAACAATATTTACACATTAAGTAGATCTATATTAAAATTAGAGTGTTTGAAACATCTCTTTAAAATAAAGTTATGATGAGCATAATTACCCAGCTGTTATTAGAAGTGAAACTTCAAGTAACGGAAGCTTGCTGAATGGCGAAGACACCCATCTCCCAAATGAGGTCGTGGACTGGAAGATGAAAACATGTAACTAACTTCCATCATCTGCTAGAAGAGACACTAAAAAACTTAGTATTGAGAGAAGAAATCATTGTGCGAAGATTTTAAAGATGTACTATTCTGATATCTATGATCTGTGTAACTGTAATGCTTTCAATGTAATCCAAAACTTCAATCATGAAAATAAGCCATGTGACGGTAAATTCTCTTTGGCTGGTGTATTTTTTTACCGCCGTCTCACTTACACCAGTCTCTCCGTTCTCCCTCTCACTCTACCAAGATCTAGGTTTCACTGATTTATACTGAAAATTTGTTGAGTTACTATAATGTCCTTGAAGCGATCATGGATAATTCAATTTCTAGATAATGGAGCCCAGTAAGCAGGCCCAGACGTTACCATTTCTAGAGCCTCCAGTAGTCCACAGGTGTGCGATCCGTGCGGGAGAGGAGAATATGAAACTCAATGTCGTGCGTATCACCGGAGAAGAACTTTACAGTCCATTCCTCCGGTTCAAAAGCAAAAGAAAACCAGGGATAAAACTAGATTCCCATTTGGAAACTTAAGTTGGGATGTGGAACTAAACATTGGTTTGAAAGTCTGGAATAGATTGTTTATCACCACATCATCATTTCAGAAGCCATAGGTGAACGCACCTGTGACCTGTATGTTATTTCGTAACTCCCTGAAGATCGTGCACTCAACCAAACAATCACTAACACATAATAATGCTGATGTTTCTTCTGCACCCCCGTCATCTAAAATATTTACCTACTTTTTTAGTAAAAAGGCCCATATGTAGTAGTCTGGATGCAGTGAGTCATCTGACTTTGGAAACGGAAAATTCTCAAATCATCAGTTTTCACTCACACTGATAGAGTGATAGGATGGGCAGCTGTGTATGATTTTCTAGGATACCGTTGGACTACTCTTAATGGATACTTGATTAATTGGTTTAATTCTTCTCACTACGTAAATTTTATAACAACGAAAGTTATTCAGTCAACTTGTATGTGTGGTTTCATTGGACAGGGAGTAGGAATATATAACAATTACCTTAATGGCATATAAAGCAATAGAAAGAGGCTCCAGGAAAACCAAAATTTCTTCTTCCAACTGCTGCTGCTTACTCTGTGCCAAGTGCTCATATATTACCAAGCGAACTCCCAACTTCCCATGCAGTTGCAATAAGTGAATCCTCGACTTTGGCAACCTTACCTAATTTGCTTTATGACCCTGCAAGTAGAATTAGTACAAGCGGTGGAATTCATGAGTCATGGATAATGTTAGGAAATCCGGTGGTTTCCTTGTTTTGGCCATGGGCTTCCTGTTTTGGTTCATTCCTTGTTAAGTTCGGTTACCTAATATAATTAGGAGTGAATTAGGAAAGGGTATGAGTTTCCTAGTAGGAGACTAATACTTGGTGGCCAAGTTTGTATTCTCTATATATAGGACTAGAATTGTGGGTGTAGAGATATTCAACCTAGAAGAGTGGCCAAGTTTGTATTCTCTTTGTTAGGGAGGGTCGGTGCTACCGTGAAGGTCAATATTGGTGTTTGAGAAACTTGTAGAGAAAGGGTTTGGTGTTCTAGTGTGTAGGTTTAGGGCTTTGCCCTAAGCCGGGTTTCTAGAGTGTTTCCATGTTTCTCCTCTGTTATTGGCAACTGTGAAGAAGGTGTTGAAGAGAAGATATATGAGGCTGGTTTTGGAAAATGGTTTAGAGAGTTGATTTCTAAGGTTTCTCAATGGTGTCTAAGGTATGTCTTGGTAACTCTTCGGTTTGGGTCTTCTCGTGGAAGTTGTGTAAAGAGCATGTAATGGTTTTTGATAGTAATGGAAGTTTCTCCGGTGGTGTTGGCCGTGGAGTAGCCTGCAAAGGTGAACCACGTATATCTTGTGTTGTGGTTGTGTGCTTGTTTATCTTCTGTTTCTCTATTCTTATTTCTCTGTTCAAATCACCAACAGCCCTTGTGATCCTGTATTCCGCTGATGCCTATTTTGTTTACAAGTGAAGGCCGAACAAGGAAGTTAGGATCCGAATCGAATTGGTGCACCTGCAATAAGGATTTTAGCAGTTGAATATCATGATACTGGATAATTTTTCGGCAGCAGCAAGATTGACATCAAAAGAGTTAGTCAACTCTAACTCATCGAGAATGGGATACACATATTTTTATTCAAGGATCACTCAGGAAGTCATAGTAGTAGAAGTAAGAATGGATGAGTAAACACTAATCAAAATCAATCAAAATGCTGCCTGACAGTCCAACGTTTATTTGTTTGTTATCTTCATTCCGGTTACCCTAGAATACTTCATTTGTTTAAGTAATTCAGCTAACAACACAATCAGCAACACACTCCCAAAAAAGAATCGAAGGACTGTCGCATCTCTGGTCATACATGGATCTCTGTAACATTGGCAGATAATTACTTCAATAACTTTGCACACAGAAGTAGAACTAACTCACAACAAATAGTAAGCAATGAGATTTCAATTTAGGTTTAATTAGCCATAGAATAATATAGAAGATTTAAAAATATTAAAAAAGCTTATCCTCATTCATTCAAGTTATCATTGACAAGCGAGCATTATAAATTACACATATCCGAAATGAATACCCCTGCCTCTGAGATTCCCCGGCTAAAACTTAATTGCATACTTTTTCCCAAAATCCCATAGATAAAACTAGTATATCTGCTCTTTATTCATACATATGAATTCACACTAACAAAATCTGGATAGAAATTGAAAGAAAATGTTGGGAAAACTTCTGATTGATTCATCAAATATGAGGTCTTCAGATATATCCTTTGGATCTACCAAGGACTAATAACTTAGGTATGAGAGATTGTGTGACAATTTCAGCAATCTCCATGGTATGCGTAATGATTCCCACATTATGATACCAAAACTCCGATCATATGAAGAACCCATCTGATTCTGGTGACTGCAAACCCTCAAACTGCTTGCCTCCATTGAAAGTTTTAGGTCTTGCTTGTTTCATTTATAGGGAAGTTTGTGCAATTTATTAAAATACCCTTAAGGTGATCCCTATGGATATTTGTTGACATAGGAACATTTAAAATTCCTTCATTGGCCTACATTACATCAAAATGTTTTCAATTGCCTTGGAGAAACCCTACAAAATCACAATTCACCACCTTCTCGTAAGCTTCCAAAGTAATTCCATTTGACTGTACCTCCGAGACACCCTAGTCGCTGCCCCCATTAAATTATGGCCCATGACTCTTGAGTCGTGCCTTTGATCAGTCAATTCGATGTTTATTTTTAAGTTTTCAAGCTAGTGCTGGTGGAAGCAGTGGGAAACTCGCATCAGAAAGAATTTTAGTAATCTTCATGAACCGACGAAGTCGGTGTGAAAAGATGAACATGAGGAATGACTATGCAATTGCAACCAGAAATTAACTAAACAATAGAATTGCCTGGACATGCTAATTCAGGTGTAATTTTGAATTGATATGCACCAATGTAAGTCTTTCATAAAAGTTAATTAACAAACATTGCCTCACTCAAATATCATTACACCCTGCAATGTCTCTAAATTGATTACATACTTCTTCCAATCCTATTGCTTGACTAAAACATGGATTCCTTAGGCGGCAGTAGGTCTAAAACTTAATATGCTAAATCATTTAAGCTTTGTACTAATTGATACTTGAACAAGACTAATCAGCCACTATTCTATCTTAAACAAAAAGCTATATTTTTAATTTAACAACACATAAAATGATGAAATTTCTGCACATCTGCCATTTTAACAAATTTCCAATAAACGTTAGCTATATTTCCAATAAACTCTGTTTTGATGCCGTCTCTTCCTTTGTGAAGAGCTTTAAATCTTCTCTTGAGGCTGGTACGGATTCCAAACGTCGAACAAAGATAACGAAGAATAGGGTACCCAGGGAAAATATCCCACATCACAATGCACGACTCCTCGACAATAAATTAGCTATGAGAGAAGAAATCATTGTGTGAGGATTCCATAGATATGTGTATCCGTGTTGGTTAATCTGTGTAAAGCTTCCATCTGATTCGGGTGTGATCTTCTGCACCGCCTCAATCATTCACACCAATAAATCTTCACTTCAGTCTTCTCAGGCTATCTAGAATATCTGCTTCCATTCTAGGGTTTTGATTCATATATACTTAAAATTCAATGAGTTACTAAAATGACCTTGAACTTATCTTAATGGACATTTTATTTAAGCCCAATTAGTAGGCCTGGTTGTCTTATGTCCCAAATCCGGAAGATGACGACCACATCATCATCCTGTTGGGACTGGAAGGTTTCATGGAAGGGCAGGTCTACAGAATCTGGGCCATTATCTTCATAGTCCACCGCCAGCCTCCGAGCAGCAGGAGGGGGTTTGGAGGCTACAACCCTTCCTCTCTCAGTGGAGGTGGCGACCTTCTTCCCAATTTGCTTAGCAGGCTGCGAGAATAACCCTCAAAGTTAAAAAATAGGGGCAAGTATGGGATACATACTCAGAAAGCTAAGACAAAAAAATTTTACCTCTGAAGTATCTCCTCCCTTGCGCTTCCTAGAGGCACCGCCACTAGCCCAAACATTCATCCAGGGAAGATAATTAAGGAGGGAGATCCTCTAGAGATTTGGGAACCTCCAGAATGGGACTCCCGTTGTTATCATACCCAAAGATAAATGGACCCTCAATCAACAAAGGACCAACATGCCAGTTAGGATCATTGGACTTGCGGACGAAATCCCATTGAGAAGTCTCACTGCCGCCTGGAGGATCCACATCCCCCAGAAGCACATAGGCCACTCTCCTCTCATCCGCACTCTTCCTCTGGATGCTCACTCCAAATCCCTCATAGGGACTCCCAGTCCTAGTTTGAGTTATCTGCGCTTGAAATTCTCCACAGTGTAGAATCTAGCATCTTCAGGATCAAATGAGACTTTCTCAGACTGGAAGAGAACCCTTCCCCGAGCTCTGGAGGCAAACTCGGAGAGGATCCTGTAAACTGTATTGTTTAACTGGAACAGACCTCTGGGAACAACCATGGAGGCCAGAAATCGATACACGAAGGAATCTCTAGGACTCCAAAGGGGAAGATAGAGGCCAGCTTCATGTTGGTTCTTTGTGACAATAATTCGGGTCCTGCTCAGATTGCTCTCCCTCATAAGCTCTGGGGTAATAACGCCCTCACTCATTTGAGGGGTAGCCCACGAGATCTGGAACTTGGAATCCATATGGTACTTTCTTCGGAGAGTTCTCAAACAGTTTGGATCTTCATCCCTCTCAGAGGAAGAAGAAGGTCTGAAACAAAAACAACCACAAAACAAAGGAAAAATGAAACTTAGGTTTTCTCATGGAGCAACTGTTCATGAACAGTAAAGGAATCGAGAAGAAACAGGGATTCCTTTGAAATCAAAGAAATTACCGAAGATCACAATAAACAAAACTAACCTTTTTGGCGCCATTGTTGTCGGAAACCAAGCTTTTAATGGATAAAAGTAAGGCGGAGAGGACGATGAACAGTGGAGCAAAGATTTTCGGCAGAGAAAATCTCTGAGGAAAGAGAATAAAAGGAAAATAAAGGTCTTGGACGAAGGTTTCTTTTTATATCCAACCTCTAAAAAGTTGGGTTACTCAACCGGCGCTTCCAGTTATTTAGTTATTTGGCGACGTGTCCAAATTCTGGAGCATAGGCTGGAGCACGTGTATGATGTCACCTTTCGGCAAGATTTTCTTCCTAACTTACCCTCTGGCAAGTTAAAAAGAAAAGGAGCAAACTGTAGCTAGCAGAAATCTGGTGGACACGTGTCACCATCCTAAGGGCGGTAGCAAGTTAGTGAATACACCGAGAGGTATGGGATAAACCCTAAAAGTAACTGACCGCACCCCACTCGAGGATGAGACGCGTGTAAAGTGCGACAGGCTATAGCACGGGTGAGGTTGAGGGTACTACAGAGGCATTAAATGCCAAGTTAGAAAGAGGAATACAGCTGTTTAGCACCAGTCAAACATAGGGTTTCTCTGAAGATGCGGTCAAACAGTCTGGAAGCTACAAGACTGAGAGTATTCTCTGGAAGGTCCCATTGGGGACATGTCTCAGAGAATACACTCGGAGAAGACATGGTAAGAGATGGAGTATTGGAGTCATATTCTGGAAGATACATATTACAAGGTGGATTCCGAGAGATGGAATAATAGAAGACCAAAAGCAGAGCCCTTATGAGGTCTCTAGGAGGCTCAAGAATATCTCTGGGAGGCATCCCAGAGATGGACGTCCAGAGAGGAAGACTCCCAGAAAGGATTGCGCATCTCGAGGAATAAATAGAAATAGTTTAGTTTCCATAGCCCTTGTAATACTGGAATATGTACTCCCTTACTCTTCTGCCTATAAATACCCAGCTCTTGAGAGTTAGTAGGTAAGTGAAAACTCACAATAAAAACCCTAGAATAGGAGAGATTGATCTTAGGCTAGGCTTGAGACTTGTGGAGTTTGAACTTGGGATTTGGAACTTGAAGCTTGAATACTTGGGAAAAGCTTGAAGACCTTGGAAATACTTGAAGAACTTAGTTATTCTTGAGTGTAGGTAGGATTGTAAAGCCAATACTCATGATTAATGAAATACCAAGGATGTAAGCCTCCACCGTGAGGAAGAACCTTGTTAAAAAACGTACTTGTGTCTTGATTCTTTTACTTTCTTGCATTTACTTTATGTTGGATTGCTTTTAGATTCTTGACTATAACCTAGATGTGTTTATGCTTAAGTGTTCTTGAGTAGATCTTCATCTAAGACCATTGGGTGTGGTCTCAGAGATTCTGAGACTCTCAATGCCCATGCCCCATGGTATCTGAAACAAGTTCAGTATACTTTTGTTGGTTATAGAAACATTTGTCTGGATATCTCAGATTACTCACAGACTGTTCTGTTGCAATTTTAGGATTAGAGGCAAATTGTCCGTTGGAAGAAGGAGAAATTTGATAAAGAATTTGTCAATATTTCTATGGTACTTGACCAGTTGATTTTGATTGTATGGTCTATAAGAATCTGTCAAAATACGTTTGATAACATAGATAATCACTCGTTTTGCAAATAGTATTCACAGCATATAGATACTGAAGGGTACAACAAAGACATTTAACCAGAATATGAAAATTTTGATGGAAGAAGAGTTACAGCATAACAAGGATAGTGTTACAATGATCTCATGGTGAACCACCACAACAAAAATGAATGAAAATTCCCCGTAGAAAGACGAACACAAAGCTTATTACTTGGAAGTGAATCTGTTTTTTTCCTCAGAAATCATTTGGTTCCTTTCCACAGCAACTAATACAATCTGAGTGACCTAGAAACCATATTCATGACCCAAAACGAATTGGACAAATAGGAAAACTCAAAGCAACTAATACAATCTGCTTTGATGTCGTCTCTTCCTTTGTGGCGATCTCCATCCTAAAACTGCAGTAACAAATCTGATTCTCAGTTGTTTACCTTCTTAAATATTATCAATTTATAAGGCACAATTAAAAATCAATACCAATTACATATTTTGTTCAATACCATAAAGTTATCACGGGTAGCAATTGATGCTTAACCAGTTTGGATAACAAATTGAAGGGAAAATGCTTGAAAACACTCTAATTAATCTACCAATTTCAACAAACTTCATGGCATTGCTTCCTTTTGGTTGTAATCTCAGTAACTCCATTGATTTTCCAACAGATCTCTATTTAATTTGAGAAGAGATTTTGTTGCCAATTCTAACTCATCAAACCAAAGCTAAAATTATTGACCACCATAATCAATTCATATCATCAATTTCTATCAAGTATCAGACAGGCATCGGATGCTGAAAGTGTAAAAAGTTAATTCCACCATTCAAGAAATAACTTAGAGTTGAGAGAATAAATTATTGTATGATTTCAAGGATCTGTGATCTGATTTCCAGGGTATGTGTAAGGTTTCCCACATAATACCACCATTCAAGAAAACCAAATAACTTAGTGTTGAGAGAATAAATTATTGTAAATCTGTGATCTGATCTCCAGGGTATGTGTAAGGTTTCTCACATAATACCAAAAGTAAAACCCTAGAACCCATCGGAAAATTGTCGCTTAAAGCGGCCACAGTAATTGACACCAATTGTAGCATCACCCCACTCTCAATCGCTGTGGAAATTATCTACCAAAAATTTAGGGCTCGGTTGATTTATATGGAGACTTGTTCGATTTACTGAACTGTCCTTGAGCTGATTTCGATGAATAATCGACCAAAGCCCAATGAGCAAGCCCGGATCACCATCTAAATGGTTTCCTGCTGTTAATCATGTCCACATAGGGGTGAGCAAAAAGTCCGGATCCGCAAATCCGGACCGCAACCGCCCCGCAAAACGCGGGTGAAACCCAATCCGCGGAATTATTGGGCCGGACACGGATCCATTTCTCAATCCGCACCATTTGGCGGGGCGGATGCGGATTGATTTTGCAATCCGCGGATAATCCGCTAGTCCGTAGGTATTATAGTAGTTAAATTAAAACCCTAGGGATAGTTATGGAATTTGGACCTATATAATGAAAAATCTGTCGAGAGTTCTAAAAAACTAGATCTGGTTTTCATTTTCTTCTTTCCTTCTTCTTCTTCAGTCTGCGTCCATTTTCTTCTTCTTTCCTTCTTCTTTCCTTCTTCTTCTTTCCATTATCAATACACCACCAGATATCCATTATTCCACACACTAATACATCCTCCTTCCACATCAATATCAACTTTCACAGCATCCATTTTCGGATCTCTTTGTTTATTATCTGTTGCGTTAACCAAAATCTCATCCAAATTCCTGCAGGTCTATTGACAGTTTCTTCTTCTTCTTTTACTTCAAGCCCCTCTCGTTCTCTTCTTTGTCTCTCATGTCCTAAAGTCTGAGCGGCGGAACTTTTCCAGTACCTTTCACTCTTCTTTTTCTTCATTCGCTGCCAATTCAACACCCAACCAGTAGAATACAAGGAGCAGCATATGAAAACAAAGAAGAAATTGGTTGATTTGTTTTTCTTCAATCTCTACTCTATATACAGTTTTTGATTAGTTCTCTTTTGAGTTAGATCTGATTATTTTTGGGGTTTTTGATGTGTAGGTG
>JAJJMA010324320.1:0-11115 GCA_023529015.1 Papaver nudicaule
TTCAGCATTCAGGAGATGGAGTAGAAGTGTTTGCCCTAAAGTGAAGGCTATCTCAATGTATCTATAGTAAACCTATCTGCCCTTTGCAGTAGAGATTTGGGCCTTCGACAAACCTAGTCCAACTTAAGCCCATTTGGTATCGTGAAAATCATGGTTGAACGAAAAGACGGGTGAAATTGGAGAAAGTGCTTCGTAATTTTCTTAGGCAGATTTTCAACACCATTTCAACATAGGTCTGGCCATGAGGACCTCAGCCAAGCTCTTAATACGGGTTTGGTAACGGCATTGTTGCTAGTTATGACGAAGATTTCTCTGCTCCATTGGTTGTGATGCAGTTTTTGTCATTCGGGATAATTTTCAATATCATTTCCCGCTGTTTTTTAATCACATCTGGGTTTGATATGGTTAAGAATGGCACTTTCAGCAATTTATCTTCTAAGCAGTATGGTGTGACTTGTTATCTTCTATTGATTAGATTCAGGTCTGTATCCTCGTGCCAAAAAAGATAGCCCTACCACACTCCATAACTTCTGCATAGCTTGTTTACACACGCCAAATAGACTTCACAGAATAACGTGCAAGCTAACACATATGTCCAGAAAGGAATCGTCTGGAAGGCCTTCATCATCACTGCATTTTAGTATAACATATAGATGAAGTGCTAGTAGTTTTTATTTTCATCATGAAATCAAATCAATTTATAAAGCTTCTATGACCATGACTTACCATTGCCAACCAAACTGCTCTTGCATAAAACCAAATTGCTCCAGGCATAACCCCTTCTTTAGAAGCTACGCCAAGTCCCAATATTCACTTGTTATTGCTAAATGCGTGGGTACTCTCTCTGATCTGTTCCTTGAACCACTTCCCATTTACACTCGTCCCTTAAAATTTTAATTAGTTGTAGTTTATAGTTTAGGGCAGTCCTTTCACTACCACTTCATTGAATTAGCTCTAGTTTATAATTCCTCAATCTACAGGTCTTTTCTGAATTTGGTTCTTAAGAGAGTTTCCTTTGCTTTCCACAAGCAAACCCAGTGCAAGCAACAATTTTGATATTGTAGTAAAATGATAACATTTGTTCGAATTCATAAAGTTAACTGGTGTTAATGAACTGTTTGAGGCAGGAATACGAAAGGACAAGCTTGACTTGCTTCTTTCATGACCCAATATGGTAGAACAAACTCATTGAATCTCATGAACATCCCTATGAAGATCTTGCCATTTACTTTGACTGATACTCACCAAATTCATCAAAACTATCTCATACAGTATCGAATTGAAACGAAACAATTCAATCAACAAGTTTTAACATTTAATGGTATAAGAAATTACTAAAATTAGAATTTATACGCCGTCTAGTAAGCAAAACAACAAACAACAGTTGATTAAGAGATACAGTTACATAGATAAAGATATCTTCTTTTTTTTTTCGATTGAACATAGATAAAGATATAACTTTGAATCCCAAACACCATTTTACATGCATGTTTATATAATAAGTAATCATTTTGATACATCAATCAACAAACAACACATTGAAAAATCACACATCTATCTAGACATTTTAATTGAAAACATGCAGAAAAAGAATTTCTCAGTTCTTGCTTCCCCTACTAGATATGAACCACAATTTACACCGCGGATCTTCATACCACTTTAGAAAAGAGAAGGTTTCCCAGAGATCCGATGATCTCGAAACTATCTTACCTAAGACCTCATTGCCAAGATTTAGTTTTGAGGAAAATTCATTATGTGTTAAATTAACGAAGATTATGATGATAAGGGAGGTCCCAAACAAACCCAAAATCTAATACATATATTATTCTTTCTTCTATTTCTTTCTGTTTCTATTGAATAATTGTTGGATGTGGGAGATTCGAGAGATCCAAGAAAAATGGAGAAACGACGGAGTTGATTTCAGATGTAGCTTGGTGTTTGCCCTAAAACAAAACAGAATGCCATATCTTATCCTCTTTTTATAGAGTAAACGATAAGATTGGGCTTCGGCAACTGACTTTATCCAACTTGAGAAAGCTCATTTGGCAGCGGAAGTGTGTTTCGCTCACTATTCGTGGATATTGAGTTGCCTGAGCATGAGTTTGATTAGCATAGTAGCATTACACCATCGTAGAAAACTACTTGGCGATGTAAAAGCTTTCTTGTTTGCAACAGTAAGTCAACGATAAGAAGCATCACACAGACGCAAAGGAAAAGTATGCGACATACTCGACTATACTAAACCAAAACCATTTACGATGGAATTGTCATTACATGCATTTCTCATGAGGTTTCAGCATGATTGTTATAGGCTGATACTAGTATTACTACGGCTGATACTAATCCATATAAAACAAAACAATCCTAACCACTGAATTCATAAATTGGTATCAGCTGTAGTAATACTGTTATCAGCCTATAGAAGAAGTGCAGACTCTTCATTCTTAAGCTTATGTTTCATTGTATGTTAAGTGAATTGGAAGATAGTCGTGCTACTTAATGTGTTCCTTTATGCCTTGACTGATCTTTCCTTTTTGGGCTATCTACTGGTGGCATCATGGGTTTCGGGTTCATTTTTTTTTTTTTTTTTTTTGAGTGTTTTAGAAGGATCGTATATATATGATGAGCGTTTTTGGTGTCCCAACTTCTCATTTGTCTACATTGTATCATAGATCCTTCAAGTTACGTTGGGTAGTTGGAGCGACCATGAAATATATTGGCTCAAGGACATGAACCACCATTTGTACCACAAATGACCAGAAAAAAGGATGAAGCACTAGAAGACCCTAAGTTATTCCACAAGACTACGACTTAGATGTAAGAGGAATATTGTGTGAAGCCAAGGGTATGTAAAGGAGGTCCTCACAAACCCAAAATTAAAATTCATAACTAATTCTTTTCCAGAAATTGGGTGTATTACCCATGAAACCCAAAGCCCCTGATTTAATGGACGACAAAATATTAGGCTTGATGATAAGGATATACTATCCACGTCATACTCTTATTTCTTTTCTCTAGACGTTCATACCCTTATTATACAAATAAATCTCTTTTAGTTTTCATCGAACACAAGGATTTCAATTTCAGTTTCTTTCATCTCCTTCTCCGTCTCCACAACACCAGCAACATCGTTTCTTCTCCATCATCATCATCATCTCCATCTCAGCCACCAACAACACAGCAGCACCATCTCCGTCTCCACCACCACCACATTCAACACCACCAACAACGTTCTTCATTAACACCACCCCTAATTTCAGAAACCCACGACTTAATTTCCTCCCCACCACCATAGCCAACGCCAGCAGCACCATCTCCACCACCAGATTAGTTTAAATTATGAGTCCTAAAACAAGTAAGATCCCATCCCTAATTTTATTTGAACCCTAATTTTATTTGAACCTTAATTTTCATTGAAATTTAACACTAATTGAATTGGGTTGGTTAAATAGCTTTTTTGAAATGTGGGTTTTGTTTGAAATTTCAATTGATTGCTGACTCAATTGAACTAAGAAGACTTTGAATTAGGTTATGCAGTAGTTACTTGTACACAGGTTACATCTGGTTATGAATCTGGTGAAAGTTTATCTTTAACTAGAGAGTAACATGAAAACAAACAAAATTCTATTAACACCAGACACGCACTAACTATGATTATGAATGTGTTAACTTGTATACAGGGTACAGCTGGCTATAAATTTCTTCATGTTTTAATTGTATTTCGAATTAGGTATTTGGATTAGGTTATGAATTGGTTACTTGTACAAAGGGTACAACTGGTTTGTTAGTGAATTGGGTTATGAATTTGTTACTTGTACACATAGTACAACTGGTTTTGTTAGGAAATGTACACTAGGTACATGTGGTTTTATTTGATTATGTATGAGTACAATTGGTTCAATTTTTTTTTGTAGTTTTTAAGTATTGAATTTGTTTGTAGGAAGCGGAAGAAAACACAGTACAAGTACAAAACATCAAAGACAAAGAGAAAGTACCAAAGAAGCAGTAAATGAAAGACAAACACAAGAAAAAAGAGAAGGTAGAAGTAGTTTTATTTGATTTTGGTTATGTCACCAGTTGTACGCGTTGTACAAGTGGTTATGTTACCAGCTGTACCAATTGTACAACTGGTTCTCTCACTGGATGGTACAAGTTGATTATGGTTCTGTCACCAGTTGTACCCTTTGTACAAGTGGTTATGTCACCAGTTATACCCATTGTACAAGTGGTTAGGAAACTCTATGAACGAGTACAAGTGCTTTCACTATTTGAAATGAATGATCACTTGCTAGTCAAGAACAAAACAATAATGGATCATTTGAAATGAACGAGTACAAGTGCTTTCTCTTGTAAGTATAACAACCAAACATATGCTCGTTTTTATAGAGCTCCATTCAATCTTACTTTTCCTAAATTGCATAAACCTTTAAAAATTGTGGTCTCTTCAACAGGTGCATTTCATACAACAACATGTCTTCACTACTGGATCCTCTCATAGTTTTGAACCTCAGTTAGCCCTCTAAAGTGTATCATATTCTGTTTTTTAAGGACCAATTGCAGGACTGGAGTCCAAGGATCATGTACTGGTAGGCGAATCACTCAACACTGTGTGACGGTTAGCAATACATCACAAAGAATCGATACTTGTTGTAGGTGTCAATTGTTTGATTCTGCTAATTAGTTATGCTCTAGTTATATTGGTCGGCATCATTTAACCACGTTTATTATAGCATGATAACATTACGGTGGCGTCTGATATTAACCTGCACTATCTCTAGCATTATTGATAGTGAACCACATTTATTATGAATTTGAATAGTCTAATTCATTGACATTGGTTTGCACTATCTTTCGGGTAGTACCATTTTTCATACTTTTTTTTTTCTGCTGTCCCACCTTCCACTTATCAGGTACATGAAGTAATCATGACTTCTCACTCAAATTATTAAGTCACGGTACCTTTAACTTGTTAATTCTTCAGATTTTGCTTGAAGAAAATTTTGTTATCCATGTTTCATCACAAACCAACCTTGCTACTACTCAATATTTTTATGTGTATATAAATCGATTAATATTGTTTTATATGTATTTGGCTTCCAAGGAATAGAAGGAATTATAGCTTATGGTGCCGATAAGTTGATCCAAATAGCTACTGCTCACTGACCAGCTTCCTGAATCTAGGGAGGCTGCTCGAACCCTCCTTTCGGCTTCGTGTTGTGTATGAGAAGCAACACTTATCTCTGTAGTAACAACAAAACCAAAAACAGACAAGGTCCGGGATTTTGTCTAGTGATTCAGTTTGTAGTAGACATTTTTTGTTGGGGGAATTTTCGTTTTTCTGTATATGAGTTGTGATTGAGTCAATCTAGAGTTCAAAAACATTTGTGGGGTGCATGTAGGCCAAGAGTTGATACGGCAATTGAAGTCTGAGAACATATAGATTTGTATAAAGGGCATCTGAGTAACTCTAAATAGTTTTGATGATTGTGCAATGGGCCATTCGCCCTTCTATGTACTTATAAACAATATATTTGTGATCAATGTCTTTTTAAACAGTATCAACTTTTTGATTTCTCATAAATCAAGAAATTGGCAAAATGTGATTCTTTTTTTCGATTTCTTTCCAATTATGTTTAACTAAGTAGAATGGGTGGAAACAGCCGAGTTTAGTTTAAAACTAGCTGGTGTTAATCGAATGTTTATGGCTAGCGTACTAAAGGGAAAGCTTATGGTAAAACAAATTCATTGGGGCTCTTGAAGATCTTGCCATTTACTTGATAATCGCCAAAATAATCATGAAATAAATCAATTCATGAACGAACAAGTTCTAACTTTTAATATTTCTACATCGTAGTGCTACAACTTATGCTACAACAACTAAGAGCTTAATTAAACAAACGACTAGTAAGCAAAAGAACAAACAACATCTGGTCCAGAGATACAACACTCACAGATGTATCTTTGAATCACAAACATCATTTTACATGTATTTATTTAATAAGTAATTATTTTAATACATCAATTGGTAAACAACGCATAACAAAATCACACATATATTTAGACATTTAATCTGTTCGATTTAGAAACTAACAGAGAAAGCTCTCTCAACTCCTATCTCCGGGACATGATATCGCTGATCGACAAAGACAAAACAAAAGATAATCTCCCAAAACATATAAACAAAAGATGATTTAGTATCGAGAGAAAAACTCATTGTGTGTAAGACCAGATGGATTGTGATTGTAAAGTAGGTTTCCCCACAAACGTACAATTTAATCCATATAACTCATTCTTTCTTCTCTTGGATGATGAAGAACAGAGGGTTGGGAATATGGCGGATTTGATTATAGGTATAGTTTAGATGTAGCTTGGTGTTTGCCCTAGAAGAAAAGAAGAAGTCATTTTATCCTCTTTTTATACAAGTAAAAGAAAGGCTTAGGTTGGGCTTTGGTACCTACCTTATCCAACTTGAGAGCCCATTTAGTAGTGAAGTGTGTTTCCTCCACGATTCGTGGATATGAGTTGCTTGAGCTTGAGCGTGAGTTTGACTAGCTAGCAAAGGAGCATTACACACCATGGTTAAAAACTACTTAGCCATGTATTATTTGATTTTCGTTAGCTCATAAAATAACTTTCTTGTTTACAGCAGTAGATCAAGGATCAGCAGCATCACACTGACGGTAAAGGAATGCCAAAGGAAAAGCATTACACCTACTTGACTACGCTAAATAAATTGATCAGGACTACCATCGCCTACGATGGAATTGTCATTATATGCATTCTTAATCACGAGGTTTCGGGTTTAAAAAGTTTTTCGTCATTAGATGATGAACGTTTTTTTTTTCTTATTTGTCCAGATTATATTAAAAAATCTTCAAGTTACCTGCCAACAACTGTCTAGTACAGTGGTTAAGGCACCCCTTTCGTCCATAGTGCGGGCGGGAGGTAGAGGGATCGATTCCCACTAGGGAAGGTTGGAAACTTCATTTTCACCAATTTCCTCTATGGATAGAGATGAAATTGGATCTTGTTGTTGGGGTGGCGGCTGGATCAGCAGTGGGGCTAGTCCAGCTTGCTGGGTTTGCTTAGGGGAGTGGGCTCAGCTGTGCCGTATCAAAAAAAAAAAAAAAAAAACAAAAAATCTTCAAGTTACCTTGGGCAGTGGGGTGAACCTTGGGATTTTTGGCTCACTGGGTATATGTTGGCACATTTTGATCTGCAATGCATATTTCAATTCACTAAGGATAACTTTTGCAGGGAATCAGGTATTTTGAAATTCAACAGCCAAAATCTGATTATACCAAATGCTATTTTACAAACTAACACCCGACAGACTGATAACATTCTTGCACCTGGTAAAACAGGTTCAATAAACAAACTCAAAAGTATTAGTATTGACTTAAACGCGTTATCCAATCGTTTGCCATTTTGATCTCATGTCTTTTTTCTGCTAAACTAAGATCTGCTGGGTTTTCAAATCACCGTCCACATGATCTTGGTCTTGACTCTTCATAAAAGTAGTTTAGGGCATGTCCTTGCACTACCACTGCATTGAATTGGCTTTAGTATATAATTCCTCAATCTACTGGTCTTTACTGAATTTGGTTCTTATGTGAGTTTCATTTGCTTTCCACAAGCAAACCCAGTGCAAGCAACAATTTTGATATTGTAGTAAAATGAAAACATTTGTTCGAATTCATAAAATTAGCTGGTGTTAATGAATTGTTTGAGGCTGGATTACTAAAGGGAAAGCTTGACATGCTTCTTTAATGACCCATGTAGATCAAACTCATTGAATCTCATGAACATCCCTATGATAATCTTGCCATTTCCTTTGACTGATGCTCACCAAAATAGTCAAAACAATCATATACTGTATCGAATTAAAATGAAACATATTCACCTAACAAGTTTTAACATTTAATAGTAACAAATTACTAAAATTAGAATTTATATGTTGTCTAGTAAACAAAAAAAACAAACAATAGTTGATTAAAAGATACATGTTTATATAATAAGTAATCATTTTGATACATCAATTAGTAAACAACGCATAGCAAAATGACAGATATATTGAGACATTTTTTTATCTGTTTGAATTGAAACCGAGAAGAAACTGAGTCTCTCAGTTCCCACTTCTTGGACATGAATCGAATCACCATTTACATTGCAAATCCTCAAACAACTTTAGAAAGTGATAGTTTTACAGATCGGATGCCTTGAATTCATCTTCCATAACACTCAACAACTAAAATTTAATTTTGAGAGGAAAACTCACTGTGTGTGTGAAATTGAGGAGGATTGTGATTGTAAAGGAAGTTTCCAAACAAACCCAAAATTTAATGAGTAACTCATTCCATGTTCTATTTCTTTCCGTATCTATTAAAGAATTGTTCGATGATGAAAATGAGAGATATGGAGAAACGGCGGAGTTGGTTTTAAGGTTTAATTTAGAATTTAGATGTAGCTT
This sequence comes from Papaver nudicaule, assembly GCA_023529015.1. NCBI lineage: Eukaryota > Viridiplantae > Streptophyta > Magnoliopsida > Ranunculales > Papaveraceae > Papaver > Papaver nudicaule. The sequence continues at coordinate 8,471 of JAJJMA010324320.1, forward strand.
GGTGTTTGCCCTAAATGAAAACAGAATGGCATCGTGTCCTCTTTTTATACACTAACAAGGTTGGGCTTTGACAATCGACCTTATCCAACTTGAGAGCCCATTTGGAAGTGGAAGTCTTTTTTTTTTTTTTTTAAGGAAGCTTTTATTGAAATTAAGCTGAAACAAAACAAGTAGCATCCCTGGTCACTAGTTCACTGATCCAGGGATAAAAAGTTTCTGACTGCTCAAAACTAATAGACTTATGACGACAGTGTTTTGCTATAGTATCCGCAACACCATTACCCTCTCTTTTAACATGAGAGATGACACAAGAACTAAATGACTTAGACAACAATTGGATGTCTCTTATATGCTTCCTATTCTCCCATCTGACAAGGGGATAATTTGAGTTTATGGACTTCACAACCACCTCTGCATCTGCCTCAATGTTGATCTGCTGCAATTGTGACTGCAATGCCCATCTTAAAGCCTCATTTATCCCAATGCATTCACCTTCCTCTGCATTAGCTACTCCTTCAAGGTAGCACCCTTTTGTTGCGCCTGCAATACCTGCACAATTACGAGAAATTAGCCCAACACCCAATGTACATAAATCCTTATCATATGAAGCATCTGAGTTAATTTTAGTAAATCCAGATTCAGGGGGAATCCATCGACTGTCACTGCTGCTACTTATATTCTTTTCAGTCATCCTGTATCCTTCCGTTTTTTGAAAGTTACTGATATGGTATTGAGCCCTTGATGTTGTAGATGATGGGTTAATCTTTTTCCTTTGATATACGTGTTCGCATCTCTCCTTCCATAACGTCTAACAGCCTACCATTAATCTTATACTCCATTGTAGCCGCTCATTCGAATTGTGCTCGGCTAAATCATCGAACCAGGAAAGAATCGACTGCTGAACCGAGCTGCAGGATGATGTGACTTGATTGATATTTACATTTAGAAGTCCCCATGTAGCTCTAGCATGCTCGCAGTCTAAGAGAAGGTGGAAAAATGATTTATCTTCTTTCTTGCAGATGGTGCAAGTGGTCTGAATATCTTTCTTTACCTTTGCCAATCGTACTTTGGTCTGAATAATTCCTTTGAGACACTTCCAGATAAATATCTTAATGCGATGGGGAGCTTTTAGCTTCCATAGAGCTTTCCAAGTGCTTCTAGGAACGGGGTCATTCATAACTAGTTCATTGTACTGACCTTTAGTGATAGTCATGTAAGCACTTTTTACCGTGAATCTGCCGTCTTTAGCCGGTTTTCAAATAAGCGTATCATCTTCTTCTTGACAGACATACATTCTGAGAATCTTCTGTGCAACCTCCGGTCTGAAATTTGCTCGGATTAAGCTAACATTCCAGCTATTGCTGTTTGGAACCATCAACTCACTGACCCACTGCAGTTGATGATATAGTGTGCAGTTTGTAGTGACAACTAACTTGTGAATAAAAGCAAGTGCAATCAAGCAACGAATTGATGAGATACGAGCAACAGGAGCATATGTATCAAAGTAATCAATACCTTGTCTTTGTTTATAACCCTTGGCAACTAGCCTTGCCTTAAACTTCTCAACTTCACCATCAGTTCTCAACTTTCTCTTGAATATCCATTTACTTCCTATTGCCTTAGCACCAGGAGGTAAATCGACTAATACCCAAGTTCTGTTAGACAAAAGAAAATGCTTTTCATCATTGATGGCTTCTTTCCAGAAATTTGCATCTCTAGAACTCATAGCTTCCGCATAAGTTTTAGGGTCATCATCGGTATGCATAACATACTCGTTAACTCTAAGAACTTTGTTCTTATTAGCCTCCACAAGGTTATATACAAAATCTGGGTCCTTCTTTTTCTCAATCCTTCTTCTCTTACTCCTTATAGGTTCGATATCTTCAGTAGGCGCTGAAATATCATTGTTATGAGTAGGAGAACGATCTTCATCATTGTTATCAGTCTCCATTTGTTCTAGACCAGGTAACAATGGACTTTCATCATTGTTATCAGTCTCCAAAGGTTCTACACTAAACAACAATGGATTTCTGTGGGCTGTGTTTGAGAATTAGACCTTGTCATGTTCTCAAAGAACTCTACATCTACAGACTCAATAATCTGAAATGTATCAAGGATCAAACATCTATAGGTAATACTATTAAGAGAATAACCCACAAAAGCACATTTATAAGCCCTATTTCCCAACTTTGGTCTTTTAGGATCAGGCTTTCGAACATATGCTAAACAAACCCCATGCCTTGAGTCGCTTCAAGTTGGGTTTTCTCTTAAACCACAATTCATAAGGTGAAACATTCTTCTTTTTCAAAGGAACTCTATTAAAAATATAACATGCAGACAACATAGCTTCACCCCACAAAGAATTAGGCAAACCAGAACTTATAAGCATGCAATTAACCATATCAATCAAGGACCCCCCTATGTTCTGGTGTTGAAAATATTCCAACAAAATTAAACTGCGGACCTCCAGTTTACAAGACTGGCGATATACCATTGAGCTATAAGAGCAACCCGACATACCACTCCACGTCCTGAGTGAAAGCTGTGGCTGCCTAAAAATAAAATGTGTGTGAAGATAACAATCCATCCCCGCATATATATCAATATACTAAAACATGGATGCCTTTTTGCCTTCACAACGAGTG
>JAJJMA010324358.1:0-12912 GCA_023529015.1 Papaver nudicaule
ATCGAGGGGTCAGGTGGGACAAGAGGATTTGGTTTAGCAACACCAATGTCAGGAATCCACTTATCACACCATGGGTTTATGAACTTCCCATCACCCACAATCCAGGAAATAAAGGGTTTAATGAGATCCTTTATGTTACATAAACACCTCCAGGTCCAAGAGCACTTCTTGGGACAAATAGCATTTAAGAAGTCAGAATGGGGAAAATATTTTGCCTTAAGCATGGTACTAAGTAAGGAATCAGGATTCTCAACCAATTTCCAAGCATTCCTAGCCAGCATTGCTAGATTATTAAGCTCAGCCTTTCTAAAGCCCAAACCTCCTTCAGACTTGGGGGAGCAAAGTTTCTCCCAACCAAGAAGATGTAATTTCCTATCTTTAGGATCTTTAGATTCACCCCACCAGTATTTCATAAGATGGTTATCAATTGTCCTACAAAGCTCCTTAGGAATGAGGAAGGCCGCCATTTGGTATAAAGGAATGGCTTGACCTACATGCTTGACTAGAGAGGTTTTGGCAGCCTGAGCAAGAAGTTTAGTAGACCAGGAGTCAATCCTAGAATCAGTAGACTTCAAAATCCCCATGTGAGTTTCAATTTTAGACTTTTGAAACTCAATGGGGGTGCCCAAATATTTTTCCCCTAGCCCCCTATTTGTGATACCCGGAATGTTTGCAAGCATATTGGTCTCAAGAAGAGGGATTTCAGAGCTAAAAAGAATACCAGATTTATCAAAGTTTATCTCCTGACCTGAAGCAGAGCAATAATTATGGAGATAGGTTTTCATGAAAGTGAATTCCTCCTGAGTAGCTTTGGAGAAAAGAAGACTATCATCAGCAAACAAAAGGTGAGTCACAGGGGGAGCATTTTTATGAATTTTAATACCTGAGATACAACCATCCCTAGACATCTTATCAATATAGGCAGATAAAGCTTCAGAACATAGAATGTAAAGGTAGGGGGATAAAGGGTCACCTTGTCTCAGCCCTCTATTAGGTTTAATAAGTCCAGTGGGGACTCCATTAAGCAGAATAGAATAGGACACAGTGGAAAGACAGTTTAGGATAAGTTTAATCCAGTGATCACACAATCCAAGCTTCAATAAAACCTTTTCAAGGAAGGACCATTCAAGCTTATCATAGGCCTTAGACATATCAAGTTTAACCGCAGCCAGACCTTTTTTACTTTGAAAGTGGTTTACACAATAGATTAGCTCATTTGCCATAAGGATATTATCTGAGATACTTCTTTTTGGTACAAAAGCACTCTGATTGGGAGATATGAGTTTATCCATAAGGGGTTTCAACCTGTTAGCCAAAGTTTTTGATAAGACTTTATAAGCAAAGTTACATAGGCCAATAGGTCTGAATTGAGACACAGTCTCCGCTTGTGGGATTTTTGGTATGAGAGCTATATTGGTATGATTTAAAAAAGAAGCAATATTCCCTGTTCTAAAACAAGTCTGGGTCATTTCAACAATAGCATCTCCTACTATATCCCAATGTTTTTGATAAAACAGACCAGTGAACCCATCAGGACCTGGTGCTTTTTTTCCCCCCATTTGAAAAACAGCAGCTTTAATTTCTTCAGGAGATAAAGGGATATTTAAAATGTTGTTGTCAGAATCAGTAAATTTAGCCTGCAAACCTTCCAGAACCTCCTCTTGGTGGGTTTGAGGACTAGAAGAATACAGATTATTAAAATACTGTTCAAAAGCCTCCCCTATATCATTCCTATCAGTAAGAATTGCACCAGAGGCAGTTCTTATCCAGCTTATAGCATTACGTCTCCTTTTAAACAGGGTAATCCTATGGAAATAAGGGGTATTTCTATCCCCTTCAGCCAACCAGACCTCTCTAGACTTATCCTTCCAATACAATTCTTCCAGATTGTAGAGGAAAAGGAGTCTATCATTAAGGCTATAGATAGTTTGACTATCATTAGGGGTATTGGTTTGGGCTGCCAAAAGATTATTTCTAGCCTCAGAGATATTGGTTTGGATATCACCAAAGGAAATTTTATTCCAATTTCTCAGGCCTTTTTTGGTGTTAGCAAGTCTAGCTCTTAATCTGTGAGCTGGAGAGCCAGATGTTTCAATGGCCCAAGCATTAGCAATTATATCTCTACAGGAAGGATCTAGAATCCACATGGCCATAAAATGGAAGGGCTTAGGCATACAAACTTCTTCATAATTAAAACCAATATGCATAGGGCAATGATCAGAGGTATCTCTAGGCAGATTATTAACACAGAATTTAGGACACATAGCAGCAGCCGCAGAATTGTAAAAACATCTATCCAATCTTTCAAGAATAATTTCATCAACATTTTCATGCATATTAGACCAAGTGAATCTAGGCCCTGAGAAACCAGGATCATGCAAATCAAATTTATTGCAAAAAGCATTAAGATTTTCAAACTCATTTTCTGCTAACCTGTTACCCCCATTTTTATCTTCTGGACCTAGTAGAGAATTGAAATCACCCATAACAAAAACAGGCTCATCTATAGGGAAGTTAAAATTTGACAGTTGGGAGTTCCAAAATTCATTTCTAAGAGATTGGTTAGGTTCACCATAGATGAAATATAGGTGGGTAAGACAGTTATGAATAATGTCACTAGTAGTACAGTAGATTCCCCTAGAGTTAGAAGACACAATATGAAGTTTTAGTTCCTTTTTCCAGGCCAAAATCAAACCACCACTTCTGCCCACACAAGGGACTTCAAAAGCACAAGGAAAACCAAAGTTCTTCAGTTTTCTAATAGCCACCTTATTTTTCATCTTAGTCTCACTAATGAAAACAATATCAGGATTCACATTTCTCAGCAGGATACTCAATTCCTTGGAAGCAGATTTCTTATTAAACCCTCTAGCATTCCAACATATAGCATTCATGTTGTAGACAGGATTATTATTAGAGATCAAAACAGGATTATTAGTTATCAGAGGGATAGCCAAATTGGTAGGGGTGGAGAGATTTACCTGAGTGGTAGAGTCATTACTACCAAAAGTCTGAGAAGAGGAAGAACCACCACTATTCTGAGAATTCTGAGTAGCATTCAGGTCCAGAGAGCCAGCTTGATGATTAGAGTTGTTATGAACCACAGTTGCAGGCAAGGGCAGTTGAGACAGACCAAGAACCTCATCAAATTGATTGTTGATACAGTTTGGGTAAGTCATTGAAGCTGAGGTATGATTAGCAGAATGTTCATTGAGGGTTCCAAGGTTGGTGATAGGAGAGCAGAGACCAATATAATCAGGTTCGGAGAGATTATCGTTATTTTCACTCAGATCATGCCCAGGAGTGTTATCAATCGGGGCAGCTTTGTACCTTTTTCTGATATCAGCTCGAGGGTTGACCTTTCTTTTTAAACGAGTAATAGCCTCATGTTCCACATCCTGACTCGGGTTGCCCTTATCATGAATCAGGATAGGATTAACCACTTTATTGAACCGGCGAGTCACAGGACCTCGAGAAACCGTGCCAAACTGAGCTGAGTCTGCAATCTGAGTTGGGGTACCGTTTTCAAAAGAATCATCAGCAACAACAACCTTTTCTTTAGGGATAGAAGGAAGACCATTAACCACTTCAGTAGGGGGATTAGCAGGAGCAACCACATTCTCAAGAATCTTCAAAGTTGTAGATCTACTAGTGAAAGGACCCATGTTGATTAAATCCCAGTTTAAAGCTTTCTTTGCTGGAGTATCATAGACCATTGTACTTTTTCCTTTATCTTGAGCAGGTAAGGTAGTAGGAACAGCTTCAGTCATAACAACTTCAGGATTACTAGAGCCAATGATATTACTGACTTTGCTAGTCAGGTCAATACCCGAGACCGGAGGGGATTGAATAGCTTCAGGGATGAAGCCATCATTTTGGCTTCTTGACATAAGTTGGCTGGAGGATTGGCTGGAATTAACTGTAGAAATCTCCCAGATGGCTTTTCTTCTTTTGCAAGTCTCTTCACAATGGAGAAGGACTCTACATGAAGAGCAGAAGGATCTTGGAACTGCCATGCATCTAGTTTCAATGAGAAAAGGTTGGGATCTCCCTTTAGTGATGAGAGGAATACCCGTTGGAATAGAGGAATCAATACGAATAACCATGCAGATTTTGACGTTCTTCTTTAGAGGATGGCTACCGTAAGGAGGTAAACTTTTAAGCAGGCGACCCATGGAGTGAGTTAGGGTTTCCAAATCTTCAAAACCAGTAACTTCATTAGGAACATTGCAAAGCAGAAACCACATCACTTCTTCTTCAAAACTAACAGGATAATTTGTTGGCCATCCTGTGCGAGGGACAGTACGAAGAACACATAAGAACCCACACGTAAACCAGGGTCTATTAGCATCTACATTTTGGAAATCAGCCTCAGCTAAAAACCTGATTAGAACTTTGTTTCTGAGACCATTAAAGCCAGTGATAGTCGGAATTTTTGTGAGAGGCCATTGAGAATTAATGTAGCTCCTGACTTTAGGGGTAGTAACAAGAGTTTCACTACAAACATGCCCAACCATACACCATTTCCAGGTAGTATCTTCTTCATCAAGGACCACAGTTTTATCAATGAACACGGGTTGAGCAAGAGAGTTTGGTAGTGTTCTTGGGAGAATGAGTTTAGAGGCCATCTGAGAAGATAATTGCTGAATTTCTTCAGAAGAGTTTGGGGTAAAAGGAGTATTTTTTTCAGTAGAGGAACTCATCTGAGATAAGTGATATTGGTTTAGCTTTTTTGATAAGTACTCGATTGAGTAAAAAACAAACCAAGAATAAGAGATAAGGCCAATCACAAAGTAGATTTTATGCTCAACGGAATTCTCAATAAAGAAGAAATATATGTGGACTTTGATGGAGACCATAGAGAGGGAGTCCTGAGATACGATGTAGATGGTCAAGCAATTTGAAATAAAGATAACCTTAAAATAGGCTGTCCCCTTATACCCTGTCATATGACTATTGGCTTGTTGTTGCTTCTTATCATAGTACTGATGCAGAACATTGGTAGAAACAAGATCACGGGCGGATTCTAGATTGCAACTAGTAAAAGACCTACTAGGAAATGGCTTTTTCCTTGGGTAGTAGACACTACTAAGCATTAAATGGTGAACAGTAGCATGGATTTCTTTTAGAGGTTGCTTTCTAATTTGGTAAGAGTACAAGTTTGGTGAGCATTGATGGGTTTTGTATTTGGAGATTTTAATTACTACAGCCATAGCCATAATGATCAATAAATTTGCAAATTGATCTATAAGGTCTATGTAATAGCAATAAAGTTTTTTTGATAGGCCTTTTCTGGTGGGGGGGAAAGGGAGTAAATGTTTGGGGGTAATTTCCGAAGGGGTTTTTTTCTGGGTTATGCAATTTATCTGAGGGTAAATTTTTTTTATGACTAGTAAGAAAGGGTTTATGAGGATGATGAATCCTGGTCCGCACCCAAGTCCTTGCCCAGAGCTATAGCCTCTAACCATGAGCGTGCCCTCCAAACACTGAAAACACACAGAAAATACAATTAGAATACATTGCATGTCACACAATAATGATGGCTTTCCACTTACCTCCTTAATGGCAGTTATGAACAGACTTGGGACATTGAAAAGATTACACAGAAATTTCGAGAGAAACGAAAGAGTGTAATGATGAAACTTATGGGGAATAGAGGGGAAATGAATTGTGGTGGTTGTTTGCGTGTGGGAATGAAACGAAACCTCTAGAGAAACCGAATGGAGAGTAACTACCCCAATTAATATGCCATTAAAGGACCGAATTTGACCTCTATAAAGAAGGTTACCAAGTAACTGCAGAGAATTATAACCAAAACAAGAAAGAAAACGTTCCTTAGGAGAACAATTAGCAGAAAATGGCAAAGCCCTCAGAGAATGCAAGTACGAGTGAACCAAAAAGGAGTGATGAATATGAGATATCAATGAATTTAGGGCTAGAACTAGATACTGAGGAGTTGGGGCTATTAGTTGATATTTTGCAGAAGGAATATGCAGAACGTATCGCCAAGGAGGAAATTGCAGCCAGGAACCGTCGTCTTCGAGAGGAGAATGAAGCTCGCAAGCGTCAAGCCAGAAATGATCTTGAGAACAGAATGACTGTTCATGCTTCTGAATTTGAGGATTGGAGCCAGAGAAGACAAGCCTATATTTCTCGGATGAGAGGAAAGCAGCAGGTTGTATCTGATGATGAATGGGATCATGGAACAGAAGGAAGATGCAGGGGAAGTGAGACTGAGACAGGAAGTGAAGATGAAGATCAGGATCAAACTCAATCCAATGCAATGGCACTTTGTTCTGACGATGAGGAGAAGCAGCAACGAAAGGATCAAAGGCGGAAGGAAGCACTTTTCCATCTCTACTGGAAGGAAAAGACTGAGAAACAGAGAAAGTTTTCCCGAACCATGAAGGAGAAATTACCAGGTGAATTTGCAGATTCTGAGGAGGAAACGGAGGATGAGGATGAGGATGATGATGAAGAGGAGAAAGAGGATGGAGAGGAGGATGAAGAGATGAGGGATTTTGGCCCTGCAAGTTCAGATAGCGATGGTGGAGATCCTGATGGTGGAGGTTATCCTGATGAGATGGATGATTATGAGGATGAATCTGAAGAGGTTGAGTACTACTAACTCTTCTTTCACGTTTCCATATAGTTAGTAATCCTTTGTTTTCCTGTGTTTGTTTCTGGAGATGTTTGTGAAAATCCAAACTGCTTTCAATAGCGTTTGCGATATCTAAGACAAAGTGTTCCATCTTGGCAGCAAATATCTCTACAGACACCTTAGAAGGATGAACACTAGTGGGAATGCGATCTTTGTTAATCTTCTTTTTTCTTTGTTTAGGATGCTTGTTCTGGTTTCTGGTTATGCTAATGGTAGTAGTACTATGTTGATGTTTAAAATGTTTACTGGTTTTATTGTAATGCATAGGAGTTGAAGTTCGGATGTAAGAACAGTTATGGTTGTTGATAAAGTAATGTGAAATATTATGTAGACTGGAATGTTTTAATGAAGTTTCTTTTAGAATGTAAAGGGTACTGGTTTCCTTTGTTTTGAATTTGGTTGAGAACAGGCGATGATGATTAGCTATCAAAGTAGTTTTCTTAGGATTTTGGTGGTTGGTATTGAAATAACTGCCTATATGAGTACTAATAGTAGATTGAAGGAGGTTAAGATTCTGAAACAGGTAATGATAGTTGAAGATGGTGAAGAACAGATGAAGAAAAAATTTCAAGATCTTCATGGTGATGTCATGATGACAGAGCAGAGCTTAAGATCTTTTTTATCCCTACTCTTTTATCTTTTCGTTTTGAATCAAAATCCCATTATTTATGTTGCAGTTGCCTTAATACCCCATAGTGCTTCCTAAAAGTAGGGAAATGTGAAACTCACCAAATAGCAGTGCCCTCCAAACTCCAAAAGTACAATGTACAAACGCAGTCAGTGTGATAAAAATGGTCCTTAAAAAATTATGAAATAAGAGCAACCACACCCATGGAGGTGCCAAACCCCAAATCCCATACCCAAATATAGGATATAGGTTTGGCATTTTACCCAAAATCTGCACCCATTAACCAAACCCAAAACTGAAACGTATTTATAATTATCGCGCATATAATCGCGTTAATATTAATACCGTTGCGAATGAATACGTAAATATTGATTACGTGATTTTTTACGAGATTATAAATGTTGTTTTTGTATTCACGGGAATTATATTTACGTATTAACTATAACGGTATTATAAAGTTCGTAGAAACTTGTCGTGATTTCTTTATTTACGTATTAACTATACCGTGCAACGTTCGCGTAAATAAAAAGTACGTTATAATGTGAACGCATTTATAATTCTCGTTTTGTATTACGTAAATATTAACACCGTAGAAAGCGAACGAGTTTTATAACTTCGTTTTTGGTTTTTAACGTCATTTAAAATTACGTTTCAACGAGAACGATATTATAATTTACGTTAACGCTTTCGCGAGTTTATAAATATCGTTTCTCACCGAAAACCCAAACCCAAATTTGGGAGCCAATTTTGGAACGAAATTTTGGCTTTTTTGGGTTTGGCACAGATTTTTCAACACCATTGTGTGGAACCCAAACCCATTTTTAGGATTATAGGACCATGGGTGTGGTTGCTCTAACTGGTCTTAAAAATGTGCTTAATGGAAACATTATTTTTGCACCAAACTTCAATGATTAAAATAGGAGATTTGTGAAGAATGACTTTCCAAACAAAATCTTTAATTTTGGTTCCTCTAGCCTTTCTTTAAGGCAAAAATGAATCCAATAGGTAGTGTTTTTTGTATTTGTGTGCTTTTACAATAGATCAATTTTGCATTATTGTGCTTGCTCTCAAAACATTGATAAGCGATGGATTTTTCATGTTTGCAACAAAAACTATTACACAACATTCTAATACTTGGTGGTCCGAAGATATCTTTACAATAAGAAAATAGATTATGCATCAACATTTTAAACCTTTCCAATTCGAGTGACACATTTTACACAATATCGCTATCACATACATTTAATTCTAAGCCTTCAGTTTGTTATTGCTTCTAGATTGTACATACCTAGTCCGATTGTGATTCACTCATTTACAATTCTTCGAAGTATAACAAAAGTAATTAAATTAAAACCTTAGTTAAACTTGTCTTTTTTCCTGCCGAAAATAGTGTCAAAACTGATAAATTAAATCAAAGGAAACATTACTCACTTAGTCACGACTCACAAGCTCTTTCGGCAATTTCTTTAAATAAAATCATGAATGCGATGAAAAATATATATCAATAAAATTAATCACTTTAACGCTTTGATAAATAATCAATAAATTAATAATTTTCTAATTATAGAAACCAAAAAAAACCAAATAAGCCAAAGGATCACTGAAGCGGTTTATCGGTACATCTTTATTTATTTTGAGGAGACAAGAAACACATCTCTATAGACATTATAACAAACAAAAAATCATTGAGAACATCAGTGATGAAACTGAAGGATGGTAACCCTTGTTCAAGACACCTTCCCAGTGGCTTCACCGGAGAAAAAAAGCGTGAAGCAATTTTTGTTACGTAATGATAATCCCATAGATTATTATCATAGTTCTGAAAGCCCAAAAGTAAGTTTTTCTTCAAAGAGGAAGTTTTTCTGCCAGGAAGGGTCTCCTAATCACTTACATGTACAGAAGGGTCTCCTAGTCCTAATCACTTAAGATATGACCAGTAAGCAAGTAGTCTAAAAGTCTCTAAATCGCAACTCCATAAATCAACTGCTTGCTTGACAAGAACAATGACTTCATAAGAGGTTCTATTTCACCATATTGGTTATCTCCTTCCAAAGATTCTACATCATCGTGTGACGAATAATATTCTTAACATCTTTCGTTATTCCCTTCATCAAGTTAATTTTTGTCTCCTTCCCAAGCTTCAAAGAACTGAAGCCCGATTTATAAGTTCCATTTGTTCATAGGGTTCACACAAATCGACGGTTGTTTCAAAATCTCACCCTCTATCCTGGAATTTGTTACCCCCAACAAAAGGGTTGTGTCTCCATTTTGTTGATTTTACACTTTCATTTGCAGATACAGTAAGTAGTAAAATCTTTCAATAATTGTACTCCACCCTCAAAATTGATATTGGTATGGTAAGCTTACTCTAGATAACGTGTGAAACCGATCCTTTGTAATAGTATGGCTCATGAGGTTTGAGAGAAACTTGCGAAGTATTGTTTATCTGCCCTTTAGACATAAAAAAGAGTGTTTATGACATCCCAAAACCCGGAGGAAACACTCGATCAACTAACCTTATAGCATGTTTGGATGGTAGGAAGGGAACCCTATACCCAAGAATCTTTAACCCACCACCCCTATGGGTTTTGAATTCCCTTAATTTTGGGAATCCTATTCCTAACCGCTCTATATTCCTATTTACCAAACATGGGAATGGAATTGTATTCCTGGAAAACGGTTTCCATTCCCTCCAAACAAACAAGCTATTAAAGATAAGAGTCATGCTCCTAGCCAACTGAACTACCATTGATTCGACATTCAAAGTGAAGCTTCCAAATAAAATAATATTTCGAACTTACACTAATACTATTAATTATACTCTTGTTCTTGATCATTGAATAATATAGTAGAGCATGTGAATAGTATTAGCGTTTGATAAAACACTTTTATAAATTGAATAAAGAAAACATAACACTAAAGAAAAATCGAGTTACTTTTTTTTTTTTTTTTTTTTGAAAAACTTGTCTAATTTAGATAACTAATTGATGTTACAAGTAATCGAGTTACATACACATATATTTTAATATACTTATATTTTACAAAACAAGAGGAATTTTTATGAGATCCTGAAATCCTAAAATTTAAGAACAAAGACTCCATCGGTTAACCTTAAAAGATAAGAGTCAAGCTCCAATTGGGCTACCCCAATTGGTCACCATGTTGCATTCCTTTGTATTGTATTAATCAGCCATTGACAAACAAATAAATTTTCCAAAGTCCTAAAGTGTTTTGTGTCCAATATAGATAGCCGCATGGAAATTTATTATCCAATCCATTTGCTTTTAAGCTTTTCGTTTACTACTTCAGCATTTTAAGACACTTGCTACACACAAGTTATAGATAGACGGCACCTTTTAGATCACCAAAGAAGAACAAATGGATAACATTGCTCCCTCCCACAATTTTGGCGACAAATGATAAAATCAAACCAATACTCATTCAAAACCAACTTGTAGCAATAACTACTACCCCCCAAGTCGGCAAAAATGAAAGAGCCCACCCTGCTAGAAACAGAAAAAGTCCATACCTTCTAGTTCCATTCTACAAAAACATCAATTTTTAGCTGCACCGGCCAATTTGCACCGTTGACTTCTTATTCAATTTTAAGCTTTAGTTAACGTTACATAACGACTAATCCATTATCTTAAACGGTCGTTAACTATAAATTACCAGCTGGTTTTGACCAAACTAACCAATCCAGGTAAGCAAATCCATTGACCACAAACTTAATTTTATCTGACTTTGAATGATTATTACTTGTTGACTTACTAAATAAACCAACGCACAAAAAACACGGAATGATTCCTTAATTCATTGGTTTCTTACACAACCTTAGAAATCCTATAAATACTCTTACAGCTTTGATTCTTTCCCTCTCAGAAAACTTCCCACTGAACAAACAAAGAAAAATCCCAAGGAAAAATCATGTCTTGTGCAGTTGCAGTTTCGAACATTTCAATGTCTACAGTATTCTCCCCGACTAATTCAAGAGTTTCTTCTTCTTTGTTTTGCAAACCTTCGACATCTTCTTCTTCTTCTTCGACTACTACATCTGCGGTTCCAAAGAGACACAGGCCAGCAAGAATTGACATACCAATTGTTCCATCAAGTTTTTTAGCTTTAGAAACACCAAGAGGGGGAAATGATGATATTACTAGAAGAGAAATTGAGGTTGAAGAAGAGGAATTCTGTGTTTATTCTAAACGAGGGCGAAAAGCTGCAACGGAAGATCGGTATTCTGCTACTGTGGGTATTCTTGGTGATCCTAAACAAGCATTCTTTGGTGTGTTTGATGGTCACGGTGGTGCAAAAGCTGCAGAATTTGCATCGAAGCATATGGAGAAGAACATTATGAAGGAATTATCGAGTAGAGGAGTGGAACAAATCGAGGAGGCGGTTAAATCTGGTTACTTACTTACAGACTCAGAGTTTCTGAAAGAGGATGTGCGTGGTGGGAGTTGTTCGGTTACTGCGTTGATTACAAATGGACATCTCGTTGTCTCCAATGCCGGTGATTGCCGTGCTGTTATGAGTAGAGGAGGAGTCTCAGAGCCCCTTACAGACGATCATAAACCTTCGAGACCCGACGAGAGAGAACGAATTGAATCTCTGGTAAGATTTCTCACATTACCATCGCACATTTCATTTACACTTGATTCATTTTACAAGAACAAGAATACAAGATACTAAGTATGCATTTTTGCAAATATTGCAGGGTGGTTACGTGGATTATTGCCATGGTGGATGGAGATTACAAGGTACTTTAGCGGTATCTAGAGGGATTGGGGATCAACATCTTAAACAATGGGTTATTGCAGACCCCGAAACTAAAATCTTCAGGCTCGAGTCTGACTGCGAATTCTTGATTTTAGCGTCGGACGGGTTATGGGAGAAGGTTTCTAATGATGAAGCTGTAGATGTTGTTCGCACTTTGTGCTTTGACAGCAATAGACGGCCACTGATAACGGCATGTAAAAAGATTGCGGACATGGCTGTATCTCGAGGCTCCGCTGATGATATAACTGTGATGCTAATCAAGCTGGGCAATTTCCTTTGATGCGCGTAATTGGTGGCATGGCCCGGAGTTTTTTATTCGAACACTTACTTATTTAATTTGGAATAATTTGCAATTGCGTAAGCAGCAAATAACTCCAAACACTAAAGTTAGAAGTACAATTTTTTTTGTTAATAATTTTTTTTAGAAGGGAAGGGAAAATTCTTCCAGCCATCTCACTGTCACCGATTATTGTTTCTGGTGATTGTTGTTGATGGTGTTAATTGTTAATTACTGATCATTATGACTGCTATTTTGTTGGTCTGTTCTTCTTATTAAAATCTCATAGTGGCCATTTTGTTGGTACAAAATTTGTTCACATCAATATTAGTAGCATCGGTAGAAATAATTAGATAGTTAGTGGTAGACTGGTAGTACTAATGAGTTCTAGTGGATATCAATCTCGCCTAAAGGCTGCTTCTGCAAAACAAGAAAAAGATCATCTCCAGCCAACCATTTATTTATCATGATGGTGACCAGGAGAAAGAAACAGACTTGGATTTTGGATCTGGAAATAATCAGTAGAGCTTGTAATGGGCCTAGTGACTTGGTTATCCGGTTATTTCT